>CABEEJ010001229.1:0-66228 GCA_901482245.1 Timema douglasi
GGCCTTGAAACAAATTAATGTGATTTTGCTGCCAATTGAAAAGAATTTTGCTAGAAATAGACTTGATGACGCTTCAATGAAAACTATACAATATTTCTATTAAATATGAAAAGATGATAGCAGAATGATGCCAGGAAAAAAAGAATTGTATGTCTGTTAGAGGACCTGACAGACTGAAGGTTAAGATTCAGAAACAATTAATTTTTATGTAATCTTAAGGAGCTTTATACATGTTTTAAAAAAAGTACCCACATATGAAAATAGGGTTTTCAAAGTTTGCAGAATTAAGACCCAAATTCTGTATGTTAACTGGTCTATCAGGCACTCATTTTGTCTGCATACACATATGCATCATACTCCAAAACTAGAAAGTAAAACTGATACTCGCAGTCATGAAAGTAGGAATAGAATAAAACTATCTCCTTACCTGTATGGTCTGTAATATGGGTAATGTGTTGTGCATGCTGTCAAAGTGTGGTGAAAGTCCAGGAAGTTATGGGTTGCACAAAGTAATGGAAGAAGAGTGGGAAGATTTTTAAAAGGGTGAAACAGTACAGTTGGCAGACCGTTATGAGCTGTCTACTTGTGTTCTTACATGTGAAGAGTACTTGAATAGGTTAGTGGATGTTTGAGCAACTTATGGTCAATCAGTTTATTGCAAAGAAACAAGTGCAGCTCTTTAACACAAGAAAAAAGAATTTGCAAGAGGAAGAACACATAATAATGGGGGACTTTTCTGAAGAATTTTTTTTCATAGTACAAGACAAGTTACAATCCTGCCATTGGTCGAGTAACCGGTCAATGTACACCCCTTTGTGTTATTCTTCAAAGAAGATGTAGAGTTAAGAAAGCGTTGCTTTTGTGTAATTAGTGATTCATTGGAACACAACACCACAGCTTTCTTCACCTTCCAAAAATTACTCCTGAGCAGTTTAAAATCATCCCTTTCTCAAGTGGAAAAATTGATTTACCTTTCTGATACAAAAAAAAAATCTGTCAACATGAACAATATTTTTGAATTTGAGCCAAGTAACATTTTTTTACCAAGTGCCTAGATGATGAAATTGGTGGTACAGTTAAAAGGATTGCGAGAAAGACAAGTTTTAAGAGGGGAGTAGGAAATTGTACTATCACTCTCCTAAATACAGTAGAAGAATTGCATGGGCAATATAAAAAATATATTTTTAATTTTGTTTAAGTCGACACATTGAAGAGGTTGGACTACAACTGCAGACAAGGTACCAATTTGCCATTCCTGTACTACAGACAAGAATATTGCACAGTTTTACTGGTGTTAGCCAAGGCACTCTTCACGTCCGTATAACATCTTTGTCAGAAGAATTCAGAGTAGTTGTAGTCAACAAGGAAGTTCAGGTTCGACACTAGACTAAGCTACGGCCAAAGCTGAGGGATTACATATGCTGTGTGTATGATGAGGATTGGGGGTTAGGTGAAGTTTCTTAAGAAAAAGTTAATGATACTGAAGAAGAATATTAGATGCAATTTTTCCATTCTCAAGGTCCTGGCCCAGCTTTCAAGAACTACAAAACATGGGTCCAATAAAATAACATTCTATGTAACCTGCAAGTTGTTCTTGACAGCCACTGGAAGAGGTCACATTATCACACTGCAGATGAATGAGCACTTGTCAACTCTTCTGAATGAAAATAAGATGGCAACACAATAAACTTAAAACACTAAAGGTGTCTTCTTAAAATGTAAGCTAAACAGTTTTTTTTTATTAATTTACGTTTTTGTAAATTAGTAGCCAGGTAATTGAATTTTGCCAAACAGGATACTTTTCGACAAAAATATGTATGCTTTGACTTATTTTCAATAGTGAATGACAGGTGACATGGTGGTCTAGGGGTAAGGTGCCCCACTTCTGTGTTGGGGGTCCGGGGTTCAATCCTCGGTCCTGGCACAAATTTATCTGATTACCAAACCCTTCCTTCACCTCTGACAAGACATCTTGTGAATGTGAGGAATGCCAGGCCTCCACCGTGGTTCGGATTCCACGTTAAACTGTAGGTCCTCCATTTCATCTCACAATCACCCTACCATTACACATTAGCATAAGTGTGTACAACCCGAACGAGTAGTAAGACGCGGTGCTATTAATAATAATGATAATGATGATAATAATGATGATCATAACGATAATGATAATAATAACAATAACAACAATAATAATGATAATAATGATGATACTAATAATAATAATGATGATAATAATGATGTTAATGATAATAATAATGATGATAATGATAGTAATAATAATAGTAATAATAGTAATAATGATAGTATTATTAATATTATTATTATTAGCACCGCGTCTTACTACCCGTTCGGGTTATACGCACTTACGCTAATGTGTAATGGTAGGGTGATTGTGAGATGAAATGAAGGACCTACAGTTTAACGTGGAATCCGAACCATGGTGGAGACATTCCCCACATTTACAAGATGTCTTGTCAGAGGTGAAGGAAGGGTTTGGTAATCAGATAAATTTATGCCGGGACCGGGGACTGAACCCCGGCCGCCAGCATAGAAGTCTGACACCTTATCCCTAGACCACCAGGTCACCGGTAATGATAGTAGTAATAATAATAATAATAATAATAATAATAATAATAATAATAATAATAATAATAATAATAATGGTGAATGAGTGTTTTATTGTTACTTAAGGTTTGTGGCACCTCAACTCCCTAAAGTAAAGAGATGAACTATTTTTGGTTTTAAAGTACCTCTACTATGTAAGTGCTTTATATCCAAGCATTTGCAAATGTGATCACCATCAGTTATCTCTTTGTTGGGTTTTGAAAAAGCAAGTTTTTGGAAATTTCAAAGTTCAAGAATTTTGTTGTTGTTGTTGAAGGATTATCAGTAACAGCTCAATTTTTTCTGTGCATATTAGGTCCTCAAACATAAGTATCACAGAAAAAATATTGGACCACCTTTAAATCCTTAATTTTTTTTTAAACTGCATAAGTTAATTAAAAAAAAAAGTTTTTAGATCAAAATACAAGCCCAAAAAACTCTGCTTAGCCTGAACTTAATTCTGATTTCAGCTAAACAAAGATTCATTCAATCCTAAATCAACACATTTTAATAAAATTTTGTGCCCTACCATTTAAGATTTAAATAAAGTTTGGTATGTGATCTGCACCAATCGTCCATACTCCAAAACAATTTTTTTTATATACTCACATAAAAGACTCCTTTATATAAGATTAAGCTATCTTTTATAATACAGACCAGCAAAAAAAAAGCCATTTTGGTGATATTTTTTAAAATCTGTATAAAGTTTATTTGAATTAGCAGGGATGTCAGCTAGGACTAATTTAAAGTTTTAAGAAAGAACTTTTTTTATATGTCATTTTATGGAATTTTTTTGGATCATCTATAGACCTACACACAAAAATAAAAGCAAATTTTCAATTATATATATATATATATTTGTTGTTGTTGTAAAATAATTATAATTTAATTAAAGAAAAAACTCACCTTAAACACAAAACAACAATATTTAGAATGTAAATATTTAAAATAATGTCAGAACATGGCCCCTATTTTATTTTGATACATATTTTAATTATTCCAACGGGATTATACTCTAGCACCATAGCCTACCTCTTAGACCTAAGCCATTTTTTTTCTTAACCCTAAAAATCCTTAAGTTTATACTACCATTTAATTATAATAATACCTGCCTCGGTGGCATAGTTAGCTAACTCGCTAGTTTAGTGTTGAGCTAGAATGCCAAGATGGGGAACTTTAGGTTTGAATCTCGCTCGGGTGATCTAAGGCTGGTTTTTCCTAAATGGTTTTCCACTCTACCTCCACGCAAATGTGGGTTCACTTACTCTATATTCAACTTTCCCAATTCCTAACTCATTTGCATAAATAGCACTTAAGTGTATAGCCCAAACGGCTAATTAAATTTAAAAAAAATTATAATAATACTGTTATATCTTTTACTACCTTAAGTAAAGTACAGTGTAGAAAATGGTAAAATGCCTAAGCATCATTCCTTTCTGAAATATCTTGCACTAAAAACAGCCTTTTAATTTTTTAAACTAGGCTACCTACTATTATTTTACAATATTATCTTTTCTATGATTAGAAATTTGCTTTTGTTGTGTGTGTGTGTAACAAATATTTTATACATTAAAATTTGATATATACAAAAATCTCACCCTCTTTGTGTACTACTGCCATATTCTATTATATATGTTTTAGTCAGTAAGTCTCATCCTATCTACTTGCCTTCAATCAGAATTATTATAGTAAATTTATGTTTTCTAAATAACAATTTTAGAATCAATCATTTCCTTGAACATGCCTATATGTAGTGTTTATTAATGTAGGCATAGTATTAATTTTCCTCAATTTTCATTTTATCTCAAAGTAACTTTCTTATATTTATTTTCAATTATGGTATTATTATATTTTTTATACTTATTTTAATTACTTATCTTTATTTATTATTTTTCTCTCACATTTATTGATAAATGTATTCATCAAGACTATAACACATTTAAATTATAATTATTAAATATGTTTTCTCAGTAAACATTTTAGAATATATATTATTTCACTGAACATACCCACATGTCTTGTTTATTATTATTATTATTATTGTACTAATTAATTTTTCTATATTTCCATATCTATTTCAAATGAACTTTATTTTTTTCTCATGTTTTTGATATTATCACACATATTTCAAAATTATCTACTCTCACGTTGTACTGTTGTCTATTATGTTTGGTATATTTTGCTGTATATATATTTTTTGATTCTGTTTTACTTTTATTTCATAAGCTAATGTTTGTAATACCTTTTAAAATTTAAACCCATGCAAAATTTCATTATTATAAATCCATAATCCTATAAGCACGCTCATGCTCTTTTAACAATTATAAAAAAAACCAATAAATTTAAAAAATCATGTTTAGTTCTATTTAACCTTAAAATAAATAATGATATTTAAAAGGGGCACTCACCATTAGCTAAATACAAAAACAATCAAATGTGATTCACACACCGATAATTTATTAAGTCATCACCACTCCCAAATACTTTTATCTAGGCAATATAACAATAGTTTACTAGCTGTCTTTTCTACCAATGAGTCACCTGGCTTTTCAGTCCACTCCCACCATAGATAAGTGACTCCTACAATAAATGTAGGCCAAACAATGAAATAAATTTGCATTATCCTATCTCACAGTTCTAAAATATGCCGCAATAAGCGCTAACTCAAAATGTTCATAAACGGAATTATAGTATTTAAGATGTAGAATATCAATAGTTAATTTATAAATTATAAATGCAGAAATTTTACTAGAAGCTTGTAAGGAAGGTTTAAAAGTGAACTCTTAAAAAACTAATTATATGGTCATACAGAGAATACAGATTGGGGACGATAATTTAGAGATTACTGTAAACAACATATTCTATTTTTTTAATTTGATAATTAATTACATGATACATAGGATTTTACAGGGTTAATGAGTTTAAATATTTAGAAACAAATTTAACTAGTATTGAAGATAATAGACTGGAAGTTAGAAAGAAAAATACAGTTGGGAAATGCATGCTATAGCTGGATAGTAGATTATTGTCATCTCACTTGCTGTCCAGGAACGTAAAATTCAGAATATACACAGCATTAGGTATACTTTTCCAATAGTTTTCTATGTGTGTAAAACACGGGGTCTGACTAGCTACATCCGTATCATGGTAAGGACGGCTTGAATAAGAACATGACTTACTTGATTTAATGTTACTGCTTGAGTCAGTGTTTAGTCGTGAACACCAATTATCGATAAGATTCTCGATAGACATTTAGGATGGGGCATGATGGAAAGCAGATAATTTATTACGTCACCACACATGGTAGCCAACCTACATGGAAATACATTACATTACCGTACATGACGAAAACAAACTTAGGATGTTCGAAAACAAGATGCTTAGGATATATTTGGTCCAGAAAAGGATGAGGCTAATGGAGAGTGGTTAAGGTTACATAATAATGAGTTGCATGTCCTGTACTCATCACAAGACGTTGTTAGGACACTCAGTCTCATGGATTACGGTGGGCAGGACATGCAGCGTGAATGGAAGATTCTTGAACCTAGCTCAGTGTATTGGCTAACAAACCCAATGCGAAGAGTCCATTAGAAATACATAAACGCAGATGTTAGTATAGGATTATTATGTATCTGAAAGAAATATAGAGTATTGAGATAGACTAGATAGAGCTAGCTCAATATAGACACAGTAGGCGTACTTTTGTAAGTGCGGCAATGAACTTTAGAGATACTAATACCATAGAGTAAGTAAATAAATTACTAGCAGAAGTACCCAACCACACATTATTTTGCGTGGCTACCCCAAGTAACAATTTCCTTTTCTTCAAACAACCAGAAAAAATCTCTTCCCTTTATTGCTTTTGGCCTGGTTTTTAATTAACTTTAAAAAAATTTTATCAAAATTGCTATATTCCGGCTTCAAGGTGCACGCGTTCTTGTCTCGCTTATAGGCATTAGCAACCTCCCTGAGTGCACTCCTAAGGTTATCGAGTGCCTGTCTACACCTATTGACATGGAAAATACTACCAGCATCCTCTAATAATAGGTCAATGTCCTTGATGGTGAGAAGGTGACGATTCAGCTCCTATAAAAAAAAAACACGTAGGAGAGTAACCAGTTACTTCATGGAAGGCAGAATTAAAAGCAAGCTTAAGGAAATCTAGCTCTTGATCTAATACTATATTCTACGCATGACTTCCGGAAACTTCGAAACCACACAACGAATAGCATCCTCGCAAATTATATAAAAACAAAACGAAGATATCCTTGGATGGTCACATAAAGGAACGCTAATGATAGACGAGAAATTAAAGACTAATTTTCCTTGGGCCATATTAATGGTAGCTCCCTTTTTATATAAAACGCATTCCCCATAGTAACATTATAGAAGAGGGAGGAAACACAATACAAAGTCACTTTCCAATAAAACTCCATAATAACTAGATCTTATACGAATTGAAAACTACCATCACTTACAACGAATGGTTTAGATACTACTTTTTCCCTTTAAAATTGTCGTTGTTCTTTAGACCGCATACAAATCTAGAGTTCACAAAGATTTACATAAACCAGTTTCTAACAACTCGAAACCAGGATTCGACCAAACAGTAAATTTTACAACAGGTGGTGGGATGACATGTGGTTTCATAACTTCACGTATAGTGGGGACCCAATAAACACTATCCGTCACGCATTTACCAAGGGCCACTGCCATTGATAGTGTCCTATCTGATGGCAGTGGAAGCACATGGCCCTGTACAAATCAGGAAACCTTCTCGACTTACTATTAAAGTTAAGAGACCATCTACGGACGTCGCATGACGTGCGTTTTACTAGCCTAGCTACTGTGGGAATTGTGACACACGCAACAGGAGGGGAGGGGGGAGGGGTTCTTAAGAGAAACATAAGCTTGATGGGCCTCAAGATATTATTTATCAGCCAATAGCGAACCTTGAATATTTGAAGCTTAGGAAAAGTGGAGGGCTTACACGAAAAGACAAAATGTTTCTGGGTAAGGGGAGACACATTTTAAAGAATAATCTTGAAAACCTAAAATTTAATACCTCTGCTGCTTTTGATATGGCTTTGATGAAGAGTCTGAATGACTCGTGAGGCAACTGAAAACGACAAACAAATTATCTACAAGGCCTCTGTTTTCACTTATGGTAAATAATGACTCAAGGACACAATTTTTTCACTGTGAGCCATGGGAGAAACGTATGAGCCAAAAATCCTGTTGTTTTCCTTTTACATAACGAGAGAAATTCTGCGTCTCCTACACGTTTGAGAGATGACCTGGTGGTCTAGGGGTAAGGTGTCAAACTTCTGTGCTGGGGGACTAGAGTTCAATCCCAAGCCCTGGCACAGATTTATCATCTCCGACAAGACGTATATTAATCACAACTTGTGAATGTGGGGGAATGCCAGGCCTCCACCGTGGTTCAGATTCCACGTTAAACTGTAGGTCTTCCATTTCATCTCACAATTACCCTACCATTACACATTAGCGTAAGTGCGTATAGCCCGAACGGGTAGTAAGATGTGGTACTAATAATAATAATAATAATACAAGTTTGAGTTATAACACTATATTAAATACCAAGAGGAAATTGAATAGAGTGTAACTAGATTGCCCATCACAAATGGGAACTAACCTTAAACCCTCAGACGCTTCTTTAATTTGAGTCTTAGCAGGAGCAGACGATAGAGGTGGAACATAAAAATCAGGGATGGGTTTATTAAATTATGTACTCCAACTAGTACTGTTGAGTTGTATTTACTTTCATCACATACGGGAGGCTAGCTTCAATTAGGACTGAAATTAAAGTAATATAATCACTGGACTTATTAATGTGCTCCGAAAGTAAGGCCCACAACTGCACTACCGGGTTGTCTACAGAATGAGATGGCCCTTGCATTGAGCTCTGCTTAAATTTGACACTCTTTAATCCGTAAATTTGTGTATTTGAAGTGATCAAGCTTGGTCCTGTGGCAGTAGCCATGACATGCAGTTGATTAATGAGACAAACAGAAAATTACAATTATTACCATCAACCCTGAACAAATGCTCACACTGAAAGCGGAGTGGCGCAGAAATTGCTGTTTTCTTTATGGTGATAAACAAAGGGAAGAGTACAAGACAAAAAAAGGCAGAGGCACCAGAGTGAATTGGCAGGATTTCGAAGAACAATCGATTAAAAACATAATATTGCTTTCAGAAACGCGAAACCAACACAATCGTGCAAAAATCAAAGAATGCTTAGTGTGTGAGCGATCTGATTATTAAAATTAAAATTATATTAAAAATTAATGTAATGTATTTTCGGAGGAGCCGTTTTAATTGCACTAAAACAGCGACTGGATTTGAACTGTATAGTGTAAAAATGTTTGTTGTAGAGCCTACCTTTGAATAATATCTTGATCTGGAGATGCACAGGAAAATCTGGAAAAGATAGTCTTGACCTTGAGTGTGCTCTTCTGAATAATTAATTAACGAGAAGAGCTCCCCTAAACACTCTCATTTCATAAGTACACATTATATATAAAAAACACATATTTAACATACACATAAATAGTAGTGCACTAACATCAGTTCAACCGGAGCTTATAATAAGTTCATCTTCAAGCGAAAGAAAGAGAGCGATAGAGATTCACCTAGATGTGTCTTTCGGAGACTATTTTTCAACTCATTCTGTTCACAGGGAAGCAAAATCCAGGTTCAAAAGGATTGTTTGAGGAAGTTACAGGAATGTGGAGGAGGGTTGGGGTTTCGAATTACAACAAATCTGCAGCTACATGGCTGAAAGAGGGGCAAGAGGGAGGTAAATAAACAGTAAACTGTACCTAACAACGTGTAGGATTTACATAGGAGACCATAAAATAATTGAATATTCAACACTAAGTATAGTATTCTTAAAAAATATTAAATGCTAACTATGGATATTAATAATAAATGAAGCGGATACATGCTCCTACAGGATCCTGAAATATTCCAGGATAAATGCCTGTGTGAAGACATAACAAATTAAGAAGTTGGCAGAACACAATTTAACTGTAAATATAGCTTTGATTGTTGACAGTATTGTATACGAACAGTAAATAATTATAAACAAAGGTAAATGTAGATTGATAGTTAACAAAATGACAATTGGTCTAACAAGAATCCACATCTTTTAAATGTTGTATCATGTATGGAACAATAACATATTTCCAGATATATCCTATAAGATACTATATGATAAAACTAGTGTTCGTCATATTCTTCACAAGTTTATGTGTGGTATAGTAATAATAAAACATTGAATTAAATATCAATTCAAGCTTTCTTATCTTGGCACTGTACGAAAGGCAACTTCAAAAAGCCACAAAATCATTAAAAGCATAATTCCCCTGATTATAATATTTAAGCACTATGATTAAACCTATCATCCAACGTATTCTTAACAAAAATACCACTTTCCAACATGACTTTAAAGTATTGAAATAAATAATTATTTTATTACTAGTGTTCACAACAAATATTTGTAACAGACTAATTTCCATTAAGAAATTCAAATATTTATTTAACTAAAAGAAATGATTTTATATTGATAACAATTAAATTTAAATGGGTTCTATTGTGTTCATAAATATATTTGTTCCTCATGCTTGGGAACATTCTCTCAACGTATATGAACCTTGTTAATATTATCACGGACTCACAACAACTATATAAGATTTTAAATGTTTACATTCTTTTGGATAATGTGGTATATTAAAAATTAAAGTTCAAACAAAGACTTAAGATAATAAACTTAGATTGATATCACAAATGTTAAAGTTTAGACCAGAAGGGAATTGTGGTACATATAATTTTAAATTAAATAACGAAAGTAATGTTGAGTTTACAGTACTACGCTAGCACCTTCTCTCAGTTGATTCATACCAAGAGTGAACTTAGAGTTCACTTTAGGCTCATATACAGCTAGCCCCTGAAATAGGAATGGTAAGGAACTAGGGAAATGGAATAATGAAGAATGACATGGGAGGAGAAAGACCTGCCGAACGATCTGCGTCGAGCATATATCACCCTGGATATGACGTCGTAGGGCTTCACGTCGATGAAAGTGAAAAGAACATTCCATGATGTTCTAGCTCGTGCCAGTAAAAATAATTTACCTAAAAATCTATATCAGTAAAATATTAGTTAAAATAATCACTTAAAACTTGAAACAAAATAAATTTTTTTCTTTGTAAGTTTTATATAAATAGATATAATCTTCGTTTTATTAACCAAAAAAATTATAGCACAATTTTAATTTAAATGAAATCATTAGATAATAAAAAACATACCCTTGAAACCTTTCAAGAGAATAAAATATATATTATATATATTTAAGTTCAACAATGTATAAAATCATGGCACTGAAAGCTTAACATGATTTACTCTTAACCACATTAGACTTTGTGAAAGTAAACTTTTTACATCATATTCTGAAAATTGAAAAATGACACCTGGACACGGGAATCGAACCCGGGACCTTCGGCTTAGTACGCCAATGCTCTTACCAACTGAGGTATCCAGGATTCGTCCCGTGATCATGGTCATTCTTCACTCATAATTTAAGGCAGAGTCTAAGATGGACGTGCGGAAGTCGTCATCTTTATAAACATGTGATTATCAAAGATCACAGCCATCAGACAACGCAGCCATTAGCGACTCGGTAGTTGGCCTATTTCCAGCCATTCGAGTACAGGATTGCATATATTAATGAAACAAATAGCCGAAACTATTGTTAATGCATTTTAGTGTGGATAGTCCCTCATAGATATCATACTATCCACACTAAAATGCATTAACAATAGTTTCGGCTATTTGTTTCATTAATATATGAAATCCTGTACAATTAAATATATAATTGTTGAATGGCTGGAAATAGGCCAACTACCGAGTCGCTAATGGCTGCGTTGTCTGATGTCTGTGATCTTTGATAATCACATGTTTATAAAGCTGACGACTTCCGCACGTCCATCTTAGACTCTGCCTTAAACTATGAGTGAAGAATGACCATAAGCACGGGATGAATCCTGGATAGCTCAGTGGTAAGAGCAATGGCATACTAAACCGAAGGTCCCGGGTTCGATTCCCGTATCCAGGTGTCATTTTTCAAATTTCAGAATATGACATCTATGAGGGACTATCCACACTAAAATGCATTAGCAATAGTTTCGGCTATTTGTTTCATTAAATTTTTTACAGTTCAAACTTGTAATTTATAGCACTATGTCCTGTTTTCCCTCTTGATTGGAAATTTCAATATCCAGGTGTTAAAAACAATTTTTAAAGTGACGCCAAAAATTAAAACAAAACCTAATCACCTCATTTGATTCTTCTAAAACCTCCTTCCGCAGAGAATAATAAGAAAAAACTTTCCAAATATACAACAAAGAGGTGATAAAATTGAGAATATAGGAATATTGCTGGAATAGTAAAATATAGATGAGAAATTGATTAAAAATAAATGATAAAGAAAAATACTTTGATGAATCAACAAATGTTTGGAGTAAAAAAGGATCTGGCTGTAATTGTCTTGATTTAAAATTCCTTTAAAAGGCCCCGCCGCATATATATACTGGTAGCTCATTAAATATCTGTCTAGATAGGCTTCTATCGGTGTACATTCTAGTTACAAAATTATGCAACCATTGCGGAATTGTCAAACTAATGTCCAAGATCACTGCTAGCAATTACTTGTAATTATTCTCCGTGGACTTGAAACCGTAGAGCAGACCGTAGAGGTAGCTACTAAACAAGTGCTCCGTGGAATTCAGATGAAAGCTATGGTGAGAAGAAACAGGTAGAGGTTTGTAAATTGTCACACGCGATGTGTTTTGATATTGCTTCCAAGCTTTGATTATTCACAAAGGGTTATTATGTCTCCTGTCATATTCAAATAAAAAGGCCTACTCAATAAAATTTTCCGAGCGCCAAAGGACGTTTAGTCCAAATGAACAACAAATAAGTTATGTTGTTTTAGTTACTGAATAAAATAAAACATAGACAAATATTAAGTAAATTATATAAAAATAGTCAAACTCTTACCGTTTAAAAAACGTTCCTTATAGCTCTGAATGACACTACCCTTGGCCCTTTTCAACAATCGGGAAAATAGGATCCAGTCCTTCATTAATGCGCGAAAGATTATCAGCAACAAGCTTATACTTGCCATAAATGTGTTGGGTAGAATATTTGAACTACGAGAGGGGAAAAACCCATGTGCCTATCTTTCCAAGTTGTTTTAGATGGTTCCAAATCCAGGCAAAACACTCAAACTCTCTTTGATACAAATAGTTTGTAAATTTTTCTACCAAAAATAAAAACGACACTCCTCTTAAGCGCTGTATTTCATTTACTCCTTCATCGGGGCTGGGTTCCCTAGGTATGACGTTGAAAGAATACGGCACCTAGTGCAATGGAAGAAGCATCTACCTTAAGCTGAAAGGTTATTGACAAATCAGACATCCTGAACACTTAAGGGGATAATAAAGCACAGTTATATAAGCCATAAGAATTTATCTGTTCTTCTCTACCGTGAAATTTCGTACCCTACATTTTCAGAGGGGTAACCAACTCAGGGAACATGGGAACAAACTTCGCGTAGTACGTGCAAATTTCTATAAAAATTGCACAATCTTCAAATTTCTCAACTCAGGGTAATCAACTATAGGCTTTACCCCCGTTTAATATATTTAAGGAGGTTGCCATTATAAAGGACGTTATTGAGGTTAGAGTTGGTAGCTCTAGTTTCCATGACCATATCTGACAGGTGTATTGTTTTCAAAAATGATGTTATAGTGAAACGATGTTACAAAAAGAACAATAAGCGCAATCAAATGGGAGAACACTCACCCTCTGCCTTGTTGAACATAAACACTGGAGCACATATGCCAAGACCTCCTCTCCCTAGAGCTTAATCCCACTGACTAAATGGAGATACGATCCAACGGTCCACTCGTGAAGGAAACCCCGCCTAGAAACAAAAGAGTAACGGCAACACTACCAGTTTAGAATCCGTTACCGCCACCTGGATGGTTCCAGGATTTTCTACGAGTTCCTGGAGTCACCGTAATCCTTCCTAAGCGCCGCTTGTCTCCCCTCTTCCACTCCATGTATTCCCTCCCTTTTTCCCTCTCTCTGTGGGCATGCCATGTATTTGTATCGGCTATATATTGCGATGTTTCTTTTACATGGTTACTCATTGTATCACTGGCTTAATAAGTGAGAGCGGCAATTAAGCTTAGACTTAATTATATTCTTCAAAATTCTCTTTGGGTTATATTATGGGGAACCTTTCAAAATTATTAATTTCGGACTTATTAATTTAAATTTCTATTTCAGCATTTTTATTGTTGTTGTATCAGTTTGGTTGATTTGCAACAACGTGTCCTTTTGTATTTTTCCTGCTAGGGGAACCTTCCGTTCTCCTATGGAACGTAACTTGTGTTTCGCCGCTCGGTGGCTTGCGTCTATTTGCGCTCTTGCTGACTGTCTGATTAGCAATTGATGTTTATTGGGAATATTTTGAGTATGTTTTACTTAGACAGTTTAAATCAACATATGGCTATGTGGGGGACCGAGCACTTTAACTTTAATATAATGTGCTTTATCTTTAACTCTTTCGAACGTATGCTATTTTGTGGTGGTAAAACCAAATAGGTTTTGTGTGAGTAAATAATTCGTTGATAGTCTAAATTTACAGTTAATCATGTGGGAATCAAGGACTGTAACTATAAGCGATATGCTTATTAAAATTATTTCTATGTAGAATAATGTTTGATTGGACGAGAAGCGAGCTCTTAAACTTTAGTGAAGCACTTTGTATCTTCGAGAGCATTGAATTACATTAGATTGCTATGGGAAAGCGGAATAATTTGGTTCCATAGATTTATTGCTTATCTCTTAATGTCTTTAAACACCTGTTTGGGCTGAGCACATATATTTTTAGTACTCTTCTAATTAAACTCTGTTGTATTTGGGCATTGTTTGGATTGTGAGATACTTCCAAGAATATCATTTATTATGTACCTAAACTTAAGTTACGTTAGAGTACGTATTATTAGCGCATGTGTGTAAGGTGCTTAGTAAATGATGCTGATATTGCGTCCGTTGGGGACTTTAACTGTACAGTTCAAAATACCTTAGCCATTAGACGGCGGGTTTATTATATTTGGAAGTTGTTATCTTATTTCAAAATACATTATGGTAGTTCAAATTATTGTCACCAGGTGACTATATATAATAAATAGAGTTTAATTCTCATTTTTACCATTTGAGTTGTAACTTGTTGAGTATCTTTGATGGTAGTTATAGTTGTCTCTCACTTTAAACTTAACTTGGCGAGCATACTAATTACATAATATGTTTGAATTCTAGTCATAGGTATTTATTATATGTTATATTCAACTACAAATCTTTGACTTGGCTGGTCTTGGGTGGTACCTCGGCATTTGTAATATTATTTGTATATCTTATATTTCCAATATGTCAAATAAAATAAATACTGTTGTTCTCTGGTAACTCCTTGACTATTATTTATCACGCTTCCTGGCAACGTAAGGTAGTAACAATAGAGAGGGATGTCACACTTCTCCCATTATGTTGTAGGGACGTCAGAAAACCTATTGAAATTGGGGCGAATACTCAACTATTAATTTTCAACAAATAAATGCCTTTGCTGCAACCTGCCCTACCTAAATGTAATCTTAATATGAAGCATAAATCTAAGGAAACTTTACCTTTAAGCATGTCCACATTAGCCCTAGTCATGGTAAGAACGTTTATACTTGGTGTGATGTCATAGGGAAACTCTCTGATACTGCAAAAATGCGGTGCTTTTAAGCAAACATATTGGTCTTGATCAAGAGAAAATCTTGTTGATTGACAACAAGAGATCGATAATTAGCTATAGCGAACACTTAAGAACTTACACACTCAATCACACAAATATTATTATTATGCCGTAACAAGAACTCACCACTTATGAAATAGGCGTTAGCACTTGTGGTTTATTTTCCAAAGAACAGATTATAACTTACACTCAAAACAAACATTATATCAATAACGCAAGGATGAGCCTCACGTCTCACATCACAATCATGATTGACAGTGCAATATCAAATTCCCGCCTAACATTTACTTTTAAAATGTTCTATCACTTGGTATTCAAAGCAATGGACGATAGACTCATATCTATTTCTTCTCCCAGAGATATTTGGCACACTGAAGAAGAAAGAAAATACTCTTGGATTAAACCCACATATCTGCGTACCGAGACGGGCGCACTCTCTACCAAATACTCGCTTTCAGGAAGCAAGGCTCCTATAATTAAGGAATCCAAATAATGTAGTTCGGATTTATGTATATATATATATATATTTTTTAAAGGACGAGGAAGACACATTTTACAGGATAGTCTCTACTACCTGCCGTTCATTATGATTGAGATATAAAATCTCAGCTGCTTCAGAAACTGACAAAATGAAATTATGTAAAGCCTCATCAGGGAATTAAAAGCACCATACAAAAACTATGGGAAAATTCTCTTTAGCTCTAAAGGACAATAAACAATACAAAATCTTGCATTTAATGCAAGCGCAAGACAAACTCGGATTCAACCCTTCAGAAAAAATTGGGAAAACTACCTCGAAGTTCTCTCCAAACATAATGCAAGAAACTCTTATTCGGAACTTTGGCCCAATTTTGAGGCTTTGTTGATTTCTAACAAAAAGGAGAACGGAGATGATATATTTTTACCATCACGTGCAGGTAGTCGTCTAAATCTCAGATATAACATTAACAATTTTTTTTTTTTTTTTTTTNCTCAACAGCTAACAGGGGGTTTATCAACACCACATTAGCCTGACTGTGAGTGTCTGCTCTTGCTACATTAGCCTGACTGGGAAGGTCCGGTATTGTTCAGTGACGTCAGACGTGAACGTATACTCTGACAGATGTGTGTTAATTAGGGCTCGCAGCTCACTCATCGGCGCATCGGGGGAAACAGCGTAACACTGTGATCAACTTATCCCGTGCGTATAGCCTGATTGGGTAGTAGGGCGCGATGCCAAAAACAAAACTTATCAACTTGGGGCATAGTCTCAGCTTGAGTTAGAGTGACCCCATCTGACTCTGA
Source organism: Timema douglasi (assembly GCA_901482245.1). NCBI lineage: Eukaryota > Metazoa > Arthropoda > Insecta > Phasmatodea > Timematidae > Timema > Timema douglasi. The sequence goes on from CABEEJ010001229.1 coordinate 16,778, forward strand.
AGAAGTTTCCATAATCAGTGGAATACAGTGGAATATGAAAATACACGAGAAACACAATTTAATAGAGGCAAATGTTATCTCAAACAAACACACACAACAAGCAAAGAGACAAAGTTTGTAACCTCTACTATCAGGTCTGATAGAAAATTAAGGTTAAATAAATACAAACAATGAGATTACAGTCAGTAGCGGATTTAGGCTTAGGCCCGTGAGGCCCGGGCCTAGGGCGGCAAATTTTGAGGGGCGCAAAAATTTTTAATTGAAATAATTTATATTTTAATTACAAGCAATTTATTATTAATTCTATATTTAATTGTTATGTTAAAAAAATAAATGTTTAATTTATACCTGAATTAGATTACTTATTATTATTGTTATTATTTTCATTATTTTATACACACACACATATATGTATATACTGTTACAAAAAAAAAGGGCGCCATATCGTCTCGGGCCTAGGGCGTCCTCAAACCTAAATCCGCTACTGATTACAGTCATTGAATGAAGCAAAACGGAACTAGCAAAATGAACAAAATCTATTTATTTTGTAAAAAAAACCAACATATATAAGGTCTTTGACATCAGTTCTATGTTCTATGTTTATCCTACTTCATGCTATACATACAAAAAGTGAGAGGGAAAATGCTTTCTCACAAGAGATTGGATATTTATGAACCATATTATGAGTCCAGAGAAATGGTCACAAAATTAGTTACGTTTTCCCTAAGGGGCATGCATATTTACATTTGACTTTGACATATAAAAATATAAGGATTTAAAGAGTTTACAAAATGAGTCATTTTTCCTTAAATGAGCATGAATATGTACATTTCAAAGAGTTCAGATTAATTGTTACAAACCTTGTAATTTTTTTCTAACTAAGTAACTGCTACATTTACACTAACCATTATTTGACAAAATATAAAGACTTAAAGAATACAGGGTCGCGATTACGAAACTTAGTCGCTTAATCCAAGCGACCAAAATATTTAAATTTATTCTTTACATAAAAAAATAAAGGGACTTAAAGAGTATAAATACATTGTTTCAAAACTTAGTCACTTAATCCAAGTGTCTAAGGCATTTGATATTACAATTTTAAGAGGGCGAAAAACATTCTGAATAAGAATAACAAAGCTAAATCTACACACAAAGCTATAAATTTGAATATATTACCATTGCCATTGTGTCTACCTGGTTACTGTCTCATAGGCGAACTGACTTAATCGTAATGTAGGTGGAAAATTGTTCTCTCTTGGGTTGGACCTCAACTCACTATATTAAAAAAAACGTGGCTGGAACTAGACATACCGGTATTCAGGAATAACAGTAGGGTGTTGAGGGTGAAGCATTGAACACTAAGCTAGAATTTGTTCCGGAATGAACCAGGGGGATGACTTCCAAGTAGCAGCATTAGTGCAATGACTACAATGTTTGAAGGCTGCGTAGAACAGGCACAGACAGGAATAATTCCATTACATCTCCGTGGTTGGCGCATGCTCCATAGACAGCTCAGTCACGTGTTACTCGACACCATCTTGGGAAATTAACTAGTTTCATGGGCGTCATCCTGTAGAATGGGTCTAACCTAATAATTCTTTTATTTAAGTCGACCGTGAGTTCAATCCATCCTTAATGAGAATACGCAAGACGTTGTTATATGGAAAATATAATCATATGAAGTGTCAATGTTTATTCGATGGGGCTAATATTTTAAGATTGTAAAGGTTTATTCGAGTAAAGGTGTATTACTGTTTGTTGAGCTCGCGTCTTATTGTAGCTTGGCAATCCCAATTGATTAGTATAAGCTATAAACTAATACCTACCTACTTACCTACCCACCTGTCTACCTGCCTGCCAGCCTACCTACCTACCTACCTACCTACTTATCTACATAAAAAATAATACATTAACTCTATACTTTTATGAGATCAGTATATATTTTAACTGTTTGATTGTTTTTGCCATTTTATCATTTATTTCGTCTGAATCAAGGTTCACTAGCGTGTCTTTTTCGGTTGCCATTAACATAAAATATTTTAAATTTTCGTTAGACACTGTGTCCCTCAAGAAACGTTTTATACATTTCAACGTAGAAAAGCTTCTCTCGCAAGAAACTTGCGTAAAAGAAAGTGTTAACACGTATTTATAAGCTAGACCAATTGTAGTATAAGCGTTAGTAAGTAAATCATATCTATGTAGAATAAGGTAACAAAATATACTTCAGTTTTTACATGCTGAGCATGACTTGTTTGAGATTTCTGTATCAATATAATTTTTTATCTTGATTTTGTTCGGTTTTATCTATTTCCTTTTCAAGCCAAATGGTATATTCCTCTAGTACTGGCTTTTTAAAAATTATTTGATTGTAAAGTAAGACTTGCAAGTTCAATTCGTAATTTTTCAGCAGAATCAAAATCATCAAATCTAATCAATTGTTTGCTTAACTTAACAAGCGCCGATATCGGAAGGTGTTCCTTTTATAATTCTAAAATGCTTTATGGATCCAGGAAAGGAAAAATCAGCATAGAGTGTACTACTTTCTTGAAAACGACGATTTATGCTTTCATTAACTAAATCAAGAAATACATTGTGAACCGGTGTCCTACATGTTGTAAGAACATCAAAAATTATTTCATCACTGGCGGATTCATTTGTTATAACGTTATTATTCCTTAGTATATTTACGGGAATAGCACATTGCACTTCAAGATTGTGATCTTCTATTTCTTACAACTGCGTGTTAACATAAAAAACCAAATTGTCAGTAGTTTTCTGGATGCTATCAACATATTTTGCAAACTCTATGGTATCAACATATTTTGCAAACTCTTTAATTTCTTGCATTGTTACGGAAACCCTATTATGAACTTTTAGAATATCCATTTATTTTGTTTGAAGATATTTAGATAGTTGAATTTTTATGTCAAATATTCGAAGCAAATTGTGTGCAGGTAGAATTGTCTAATATTTGAGCAGTGATTCTTTCTACCTTTTTTGAGTTTATGTTACTAAAACAATGAATAGCATTGTATCAATACTGTGTATTAATTTATGTATGTAAAAGCTAGTGACACTCTATGTATATGTAAAAGTTGATAACTCGTATGTTCGAAAAAAGAATATTTCTTAATTGTTGGTATAAAAATGTTTTATTGAAATTAACAGAAATTTTCTTATATGCCTGTAAAATACCACCTATTTTTCAACATATTTTGTTAGTATTCTTAGTTGCATGTACAATGAAATTAGAAGATATCTTATTAAAAATACAACAGCGATGTGTCCGTAACGCACTAGACAATCTTAATAATATAGAAAAACACCAAATATTCTATAAAACAAAAGAACAAAGTAACGGTGATGAGTCAAAAGTCAAACGAATTGTCAACTAACTGACTATGTATTAAACACACCTTTTAGTTTTTTTTTTTTTTTGCATATAGTTATAGAAACAAAAGTAGTATCCTGCTAGGCTCCATACCGAATTTTAGACAGCAATCAATGGCATTTAAAATTCGATCAATTAAATGAAATTCGATAAAATTCCGATCTGCATATGAGGTTCACGGGCCCATTTCAGCACCACCCCTTTGGCATTTGGTCGAGCTGCCAGATGGCCGGTCTGCCCTTGCCGGCATGTGATTTCTCGTGACTTCAATACTTCATCTTTTGTTTTTGATGTCTCTCAGGCCAAATGGTGACAGTTACAGTTAATTTTATTTTTATTTCAAAGACTAGAAGATTACGGTTTAATTTGGATTTTAAGTCCCCTTATAGAATTTCGGCGCATGCGTCTGTCTATACATAAAAAGAAATAGAGATTGCGCTACTACAAAGTCACGCATATTTTGTCATGATAGATATCGTACTGGTGTTGTTTTGATAATAGTCACCAGGGTAGGTTGTCATACATATGCTAATAGTTTAATTACACAAATAAATGTGTTTAGCGACAAGCTTGTCAGGACGAAGACCCTTTCTGCAGGATAATAATCATGAACACTATCCGCGTGAACAAAATGACGTCAGTTGATAGTTTTAGGCTACTCTTTCTTTCTAGCAACCTAACAGATTCATCATTTCTTTCATACAGAGAATCGTTTAGTATATTTACGAGTACAAAGCTAGCACTAACTCCTTTAAGTTGAATAGCACTTTTGTTGAATGTAGTGTGTAGGGAATGATCGATACTGTCGACTCAGTCCGTTGCGTGGCTTGCCACGTATTGTGTTCCTTCGTTGGGGGGGAAGGGGAACCGAGGAAAGCATTAACGCATTAAACCCGAATTTCCTTCCCATCCCCCACCCAAAGCTGCTGAAACCATCTCTAACAACGCCCTAGCGTAACAATCCCGGCATTCATTCATTACAACACTTCCCATTGAAAACAAAATGCCATCGTTTTAGTTTGTGCGGTGATGTTGAAAGGGCTTAAATGCCATTACTGGGGCACTCGAAGATTGGAATACTTTACATGATACTAATTATACAAGTAGATTAATTAGTTCAAAATATTTAAGAAAGGCCTAAACATTATACATGATTTAAAAAGAGCAAGGTACAATGTAACTATTCGAATGGTTTAAATTTAGGATTTTTTTAAAAAAAAAATGTCAGTTTCTTACAAAATACGGTATAACTAGCTTACTTTAGGGATGATGTATCGCATGTTTAGGAATCCTTATTAGTTAATACCTATTCATTTCCGATCACCGTAAAAAATTATGTTTTCTAGATATTCTAAAAAATATTCAATTTGAGACATTTAACCATCAGAAAGATAGTATATTTTCAAGTATTATATTTACAACAAAGTGATGGTGCGTCTATTGAGAAGCAGGTATTCTACTTTAACATTAAAATTATTGTAATGTTGAATCTACTTTATTATATAAATTGTAGCTTAGAATATTCCAATTTTACAAATGTTCAATTCACTTCCAAAGCAATAGTTTGATGTAGTACAGGCTTTGTAGTCTTGTGCCTACGTTTCTTCTCCACTTTAAGAAGAAATGAATTTTATTAGCTATGAGGGTGCGTCAAAAAATAGTAACCACAATTCAAGGGCTGAAAAAAAAACTCAAGTGAGAAATTGTTAAATATCAAGTTATCTGAATATTCTAAGTGTAAGGTTTACGCTATCTATCCACTTAGTAAAAATAAACTGGAAATTCTTGCTTAGCTTGCGATCTATAAAACGATAAAATATACATTTTGTTTATTCCCAATTGATATTTAATATTTATTTCCATTTCTTAGATAAGCTTTGTGTATCAGATGTTTTTGTTATCATTCCCTAAGGGTGGTTTTATGGGGAGTGTTTGACTGTTTGAGCTCGTTTTTATTTTAGCACCATAGGCAGTGCATTGAACATATTTGGTATTATTTATTCCTTCAGGCTTCAACTTGTATTTTGTATTTTGATGCAGAATATCTGAAGGTGTGGATACATTAAAATCATCATATTATTGTAAAACCTTAGTATTATTTTTTATTTATAGCCATGCTAAAATTTTGACACTAAACTAAATTGAAGATTAAAATATTATTTAATTATTATTATTATTATTATTATTATTATTATTATTAGCACCGCGTCTTACTACCCGTTCGGGTTATACGCACTTACGCTAATGTGTAATGTAGGGTGATTGTGAGATGAAATGGAGGACCTACAGTTTAACGTGGAATCCGAACCACGGTGGAGGCCTGGCATTCCTCACATTCACAAGATGTCTTGTCAGAGGTGAAGGAAGGGTTTGGTAATCAGATAAATCTGTGCCGGGACCGAGGATTGAACCCCGGCCGCCAGCATAGAAGTCTGACACCTTACCCCTNGGTAGGGTGATTGTGAGATGAAATGGAGGACCTACAGTTTAACGTGGAATCCGAACCACGGTGGAGGCCTGGCATTCCTCACATTCACAAGATGTCTTGTCAGAGGTGAAGGAAGGGTTTGGTAATCAGATAAATCTGTGCCGGGACCGAGGATTGAACCCCGGCCGCCAGCATAGAAGTCTGACACCTTACCCCTAGACCACCAGGTCACCTATTATTTAATAATCAACCTCTTTATTTTATTTTTGAATAGACGTGTTCTTCATTCTAAGTAGAGGCGTATTTAAAATTTTCGTTGTGATTTTTGCCATAGGTGACTTCTAATCTAAATTAATAATATTACTATATATTTTTTTAATCTCCATCATATGTATTTATTAATCATTCTTGTTTAGAGTTGATGAGGTCTCTGGCACTTTTGAATAAAGAATAACCCGCCTCGGTGGCGTAGTTGGCTAACGCGCTTGTCGTGTTGAGCTCGACTGCAGAGGACGGGGAGATCGAGGTTCGAATCTAGGGTGAACTGGGGGTGGTTTTTCCTAAATGGTTTTCCACTCTCCCTCCACGCAAATGCAGGTTCACTTCCTCTAATTCAACCTTCCGAATTCCTAATCCACTAGAGTAATTAGTACTTAAAGCGTAAAACCCGAACGGTTAGTAAGACGCGGTGCTAAATATTATTATTATTATTATTATTAATACAAAATAATCCACCTCGGTGGCGAAGTTGGCTAACGCGCTTGTCGTGTTGAGCTTGACTGCTGAGGACGAGGAGATCAAGGTTCGAATCTTGGTCGGGTTAACTGGGGGGGAGGAGTTCATAAATGGTTTTACACTCTCCCTCCATGCAAATGCGGGTTCACTTCCTCTAATTAAACCTTCCCAATTCCTAATCCATTAGTGTAATTAGTCCTTAAAGCGTATAACCCGAACGGGTAGTAAGACTCGGTGCTAAATAATAATAATAATAATAATAATAAATATTATTTAGACGTTTGACTGAAGGCAGAAATGACCTCTATTCTACAATAACAGGGGTAGCCTTTTACAGGCTTGATTAAATAGGTATTTTTACTCTACTCTATGATAACACGTAATTTCTAATACTTATTTGAAAAAATATCTTGTTCTGTATAAATAATATTATAATATAATTGTGGTATTTCATGGCTTATTTTTTCATTTTTTCTAAAAATTCATTAAGTTTTTTAAAACAATATGATGGTTTTGTACTCCATAATTCAAATATATATATATATATATTATTTCATAAAGCATATATATATATATATATACTATTTCATAAAGCTACCTAAATTTCTTCCATCAAATGTTTTCTTATATAATATAATACCTCAGAAACATTAATAGTCCTTGAAATCAAGAATAATATTGTGAATATTACTAATAAAGGTTTTAAACAATCTTATTTTATACTCACATCCAGTTTTATAATTATATATTTTAAAGCTGTTTTAGTAGTTTTATTATTATTAATAATAAACAGCCTATTCAGTTTGACCTGTATTAATTTAGTTTATTAGTGATCACAAATAGAATATTATTTATATGCTAGATTAAAATTTTTAGTATATTGATTTATTTTGATACAAGAAACAATAACTTATTATTTATTTTAATTTACGAGCAACAAAGTAGTTATTTATTTTAAATCCCATCGATTTCAACTATTTAGAACCTTTAAACCCTTCTTTCTATCAACCTCATATAAATATATATTAATTTATATAATTTTTTCCTTGTTCTTGTTTGGAATTCAAATACTAGTTATTTGATGAAACGAATCACTAGTTGTAGCTGCGTCTGCGCATTACGTGCCCACTTCTCAGAGGCTGGCTCTTGATTTCCATAACGTTATATTGATTTCAAAGTTTGACATAAAGAGCTAGGAGATATTTATGATTTATAATTACTATTCAAATACTTCCAAAAGTTTATAGATCCCCGTAAATCTTAGCCCTTAAGGCATTAATAATGCTTTGTTGTTTTTAAATTTACATATTTTTAGTGTGTACTGGTAAAGTTTAAATATAGTTTTTATAATGTAACTAAACAAGGAGTGTAATGCCTAAGTGGTTGGTTCACGGGATGGCTAAGTTGAAAACGGTAAATAGTGGATAAAAATACTTTATACTCGGACTAGTAGCTAGGTGTGTATATGATATACATTACATGTATGCCTAAGGACCAAGTGGATCCTGATGTATAAACATAGTTTAGACGACTACTACTAATATAGTAGTAACAATCTGAAAACTCTAGTAAAATGTAAGGAGCCTGAGGATACATTGGACCATTTTTAATTAATAATTATTTATCAACTTTATTAGTTGAGTTAGGCACCATTTGTTAGCTTGGAAATTATCATATTTATTTGAGCTCGAGAAAATTACCTCACATTTCCTAGAACTAGTTTGTGACAAAGAAAGCTCAGAGGTATATATTGTCCAAACTATCCCCATATGTGAGTTGGCTTTGGATATGGCATGGAGATAATTTAGACACATGGGAGAAATTATGATGAAAAATTATCCAAACAGTAAACAAATTTATTCATAGAGAAAAAAAAATTAAAAAATCATCTGACAGGCTTACACGGTTTTCTTGCAATGCAAAACACGCAAAATCTTCACAAAATTCACGGATATTAAGAACGTCATTATGTTTCTAGTCTAACACCTTTTATAAGTCAGATCATTTTCGAAGTGGAAACTCACTTTCCGTATTGGGTCCGGTAACCAGTATATGAGCATCAAATATCTCTTTCTAAGCTCCTCTAACCCATAAGTACTGTGAATTCCAAGTGTAGCCACGCACGTAATTGCAGGCAGCCAGCAATCATTGGGCTGACGACTCCATGCCTGCTGTCGATACCTGTTATCACCAGACAGCTTTGCCATTCATTCATCAGTGGGATGAGTTGGCTCCCCCCTTCCCTGAGTGCACACAAAGGGGAGTTAAGACAGAACCTATACATCGCTTTACTCGGAAGACTTTGACCTAGGTTATTTTACTGGGATTCAAAACTTGATCATAGGAATCATCCTAAACATGTCTTTTACTTATGTAGCCCCGTTTGGACTCTCAGATGAGATCAGATACTTAGGCTCAGTAATCATCATAAAACAGCTTTCAACCTAGATTGCACAGTGAGAACATCAAGGAGGTGGCCTGACCAGCTTTCCCAGAAGGTACTACCTAAAAAAGTTTAGTGTTTGGAGATTAAGACGGGGGGAGGGTGGCTTCCTCCCATTCATGACCACACAGATGACCTCAACAGAGATTTAACCACCAATCGGGTAAATCCTCTAGACGTTACCCGGGGCACACCACAAGGAGGCATTCTGTCAGGTCCACCGGATGAAGAACACCACACAGGCAGAAAGCCTCCGGTTCTGTCAGAGTTAGGGCAATCCCCACGAGAGCAATAATTAATCTAAAATCCATGGTATTCTGAAAATTGAAAAATCACACTTATAATATGACATCTAGATGCGATTACATCCTCACTAAAACAAATACGATAGCTTTGGCTATTTGATTCTTAAAATCCATGAGCTTCCAACCCCAACAAAGCGCTAATCCCTGGCAACTGATATAGGTTCGTGAACTCGCCTATATTTGGTAAACAAAAGCCATTCCCCAGCGTTGAAAACATTTGATTTCGTACTTGAACGCTGTTTAGATTACTGCTACAGCTTTACCACTGTAGTGCAGAAATACTTTTTATTAGGAAATTTGAATACGACCAAATCTGACTACTTCACTTCTTCAACATCATCTTCATCGCCACTCTCTTTGTAAGACTGCGACGAACAAAAAAGGAAAATATCCTGACTCTTCACACAATTCGACAATGTCATCTTATTTGGAAGATCAAAACGTAATAAGAAATTTCCTCTTGGTTAAAGGAAAAACTTCTTTACTCTCCAGCACCGCTTTCCAAGGAGTGTGTCGGTAGCTATCATGCACTGACACTTTTCCGAAAGTGGGCGTAGTCTATCCTAGGAGATCCCCTGATAATGGGCCTAACATATTCTGACGAAACAACACCTATTGCTGCAGAGCATGTTCCAGCAATCTTCACTGAGCTTGAACCAAGTGTTGACAGACTTTTATCAACTGCTTTGGTACTGTGTCTAGTGGTAGCTTTGCTACCCCATTTTCTGTTGTCATGCTGTATTACAGCCCTCTTGCACTCTTTAAGCTAATCACTCTCTTCCCCTCGCTGTACCCCCCTTGAGCCACTACTGGGGCAAATAGACTTATGACCAGTCTAAAAGTTTCTACTTTCTCCATCAACAAACCTCCACCCTTGCTATTAGCTACGACGCACTGCTAGAGATGAGACTCTCAGAAGTGAATAAAAGAGAGCAACAAGCTGGCTGTCTCATCAAACGTTGCACGACCGTCAGCTGGACAACACATCTCGGGTAATTAAATGAGTGGTTTTTACACTTATGTTTTATCTCCTAAACCTCTGGCCAACAGCTCACTGAGGTATCTAACGCTAAGTTTTCCTAATCTCCTGACCACCTGCTCAACCACTATTCAATGCCAAGCTGTCAAAAATTCCTAACCACTAGCTCTCCATAGTATCCAACGCCAAGCTATCCTAACCATCAGTTTACCGCGGTATCCAAGACTGAGGTGTCTTAACTTACTACCCACGAGCTCACCATGGCATCCAATGCCAAGCTGTCCTAACCTCTTGCCTACCAGTTCACCATGGTATCCAACACTGTGCTGTACTCACTCCATACCCCCAATTCATTGTGTCCTTAACGTTCTGGTCATAAGAAGCAAGACCACCTCTATCAAAAGCAGATGAACACCCCCCAACCTCAAAGTCAAACCATTCCCTTTTAAAACCTGAGGCCCTCCACCAGTTCAGAAACTTTCCGACGAGTTCTACCCTCACACCAAAAATACCTTCCCAAGCCATACCACTCATATCCCAGGCCTTAAGGAACCCCATTTATATATTCTCACAAGGACCACTCCTATATTTCGCTCCGACCAAAACCACCAGGCCACCATAACATTACCTCTTTTCTCTCCATGTGTCACCCACAACTCGTGAGTACCTCAACACCTTTCCCCTCTCAAAACAAATACCCTCTCTCCCTTCTCTCAAACCCACTACCAGCTTTAACTCATAGACACATCAGCCCTTCCCTCACGGTCCTATCTGTTATCCACTATCTCTCTTTTCCTACATCACGAGGAACGACCCACGACTCCAGAAGATACCACATGTCAACATTGTGCCTCCTAGACAAGCCATGGAAGTCACCAGGAAGCTGAACAAGTTGTTTTAGGCCTACGGCCCAGATAAACGTAAGTAAACCTTACTTTCCTTAACTTACAAGAAAGGGGCTAAGACAGCTTCATTACCCACCAGTAGAGGACGATCTTAACATACAAAAAATCCCTATAAAAGAATATATCCCTCTAGAAGTTTACAATGTCCGCAGCCTTCAAACAAGATTTTACACTATGTGAGGTTGATCCATGGTCCCAGATATAACTGCGCAATTTTGGGAGTGCATGATATTTAAAGTTACTTTGGGTTATAGTTCAACCAAGAGATGACAGCCACAATGAAGATTTTTTTTCAATGAACCAGATTTACAAGGATCCAATGGCTTCAGCTTGTTAGATATGTGTGGGGAAAGTGTGAGCACCTCAATCCAATTTCCTTTTCAAAATTCCTTACCCTTAACATTCAAGTGTAACTCATGGTTGTCCATTATCAGGAGCATGCGGCTCTCCTTAATGCACCACACATGGTCTTTAAATAACTCAAGGATATTTTTGGTAAAGTTCTCTAACGTAATCCAAAACAATTTATATACTAGACCAAGAGCACCAACCATTTTTTGACCCAGACATTATGTAGATTTCATAGAAGCACATTCTAGGAAAAAATCACTCTAGTGACTATGCGTTCCAATGGGCGCAGAATATCCTAACCTGCACGACAGGCTCCCTACGCTCCAGAGACGCGAGCTTCTCCATCTTTTCACGCTCCTTCAGACCAAGAATGTTTTTTCAGTTTGAGGAACGATGATCCCACCAGTTTCATCTATATTGTATATTTGATTAGTCTGGAAGCTCTGCCTCTTCAGTACAATTTGAAATTTATTGAAGAATACGCCCACCGTGTGTCTGTTTAAAGCACTCATCTTCGCCAAACTCGTCGCCTCCTGAGTGAATATGGAAATACAAGGTTGGCTTTCTTATATAAGCTGAGCGCCAGTATTTTTCAGCTTATTCCTTGTCGTTCCAAGTATTTGGCACTACCGCACTAATAAACCGTTCTTTTGGTCTATTGGAACTCCAATTTTCTGTCTGTTATGGGAGTTACCCCATTAATCATACACATATATAAATACATACATACATACATACATACATGCATACATACATACATACATATATATACATACACATATATACATACACATATATACATATACATACATACATACATACATACATACATACATACATACATACATACGTATACACACATCCATATATGTATACATACAAACATACATATTACATATATACAAACATAATCTAGCCATTCCCTTATTCAAGAAATTGCGCAGATATTTCAAAAAACAACTCCGTACCTAATACATTATGACTAACTTTTACACATTTCCCTTTCCTTGCATACTCCCTTCGCTTCAACATTATCCATAAATCGAGTCATACATGTTTTTTAATTCTTAAAACTCTTAATGATTCTTTTTTTCACACGTCTACAACATTTAACCACGTCTTATAAAGCCTGTCCCTTCCCTTTAATGCACACACTCTTCCATAATATATCTGCTTCGTCACTCGATCCACACTCCCCTGTCAACATGTCCAAACCAACGCAAGACACTTATTTCACATTTACCTGTTGGATTCACTTTCACGCCACATTCCTTCAGCACACATTCATTACTGACTCAGTCTATATGAGTTTTTCCACCAACATTTCTTAGATATCTCATTCCAATCGCATTCACTTTGCTCTTGTGTTTCTCCTGACAAACCCCCACTTCACTCAAATACATAAAACAATGTTGGGGTCGATACACTTTTATAAAGTGCCATTTTGGCATCTTGCGATACTACTCCACTCTCAGCAATAGTCCGCATACATCCAACGACTCTTCGAGATGCATTTACCCGTCTGTATATTTCACTATCCATCCTTCAAATTTTATAAAATATTCGACCAAAATAGACAAAACCCTTCACTCTTTCTGATGGTTTTCTATTTATACTAAGCTGACAATAATAGCCTTATCCATCTTTATCATAAGCTATTACCTTAATTTTGTAGACATTAAACGAGTATCCATTCTGCCTGTCACCACATACAAACAATTTAATGAATTCTTCAATTCACTTTCATTCTCAGCCATTAATACGACATCTTCTGCACATAAAAGCACTCTCACATTTACATTGCCCATTTATACACTACCCACGTCCTCACAAGCATCCCTCATACACTTATCCATGAATACATTAAACAACCCTGGAGGCATAACACAACCTTGTCCAACATCCTGTTCAATGTCAAACCATTCGTTTAAAGCCCCATCCTCCCTAACGCACGCTTTACTTCCATCATACCCCACCTAATTACATTTGCTAACCATGCATCCACATCATACTCACTTAGAACATTACATAACATACTCTCAAACACCCGATCGTGCGCTTCCTCTAGATCACCAAATGCACAGAATACTTTATTCTCTACTGCCGTAAGTTTCTCAATCACTTGTTGCGTCTCAAAATCTTTGCCTGGAATTCTCAACAAACTCATTGCCACATAATTCTACATTCACTCTTACTTCCTTTTTCTTTGTACAAAGAAGCAATAACATCATTTTTACAGTCATTAGGAACATTTGAAATCCCAGCCACAGCACACACATTGAACAACTCACACAATCTGGTGAGAAGTACCATGCCCCCTCACATTCTACGCCCACAATTTTGCAATTTTTTTATTAAACATTCTTATAGATTTAAATACCTCAGCCTGTTTAATTATTTCTATCATCATAACATTTTCCTTATTTTCTGTTAATTTTTCTACGTAGCATTACTTTATTTTAAACATCTTAAGCAAGCATTTACCAACTAAATTTAGTCACGGAACTCTTTATGTACAACATTACGAAACCCCTTATATGTTTGTTAGCATAGCATAAAAAATGTGCCGCAGACAATAAACATGGAATTTTTAGAACTATATCTACTGCCACGAGTATTTAGTCCAGCAGCCAATAACTCAAAAATATGGTATGGAGTTAGGTTGAGGACATGTTCATCTTCAAGAAACTAGATGATGACATTTTGTCACCCTTGAACAAATTGAGATATTCAATATGGCAGCCAAGATGTCTGCTTAGAAATAAAAGTTTATTTTAAAATGTGCTTTTAATGCAAGCTTAGTATCAACTAATATGTTTTAGAGATGCTGAGTTTGAGGATTTAATCAGAATTAATATTTGACCAAAGCTGAAACATTTATCCAATATAACGTCCAAGATAGTCGCCATAAATTAAATAAATTTAATAATGGTTTTTTTAATGCAAGTTTGTTATTAAACTGATATATATATATATTATCAATTGCAATCTAAGACTCTTCATAGACCCACTGGATCCTAGCACTTACCCGCAAAATATTATCAACATAGCTTCAGGTCTAGTACTACCAACAATTGTCAACGTGTATGATGCTTTAGCGATTGGAACTCAACAGTTAAAAAAATTTGAAGAAGTTTGGTCGTCAAGTTTCCATATAACGATACCAATATTGTTTGTAAAAGGGTCTCCAGCAAAGGAACACGTAAAGCTGGGTTATGTTATGGTGTTTGATACTAGTCTTATTTACTCGTGAGTTATAGGACTTCAGGCAGGCTAGCACACGACCACTAGATGTAAATCACGTAAAGGGAATTGTAGAGGACTACACTAGAGTGGGGAAAACAGCTGTAATCAAACACTTGCGACATGGTAACATTGTTTTTGCCCGTTATCATTAATATTCTTAGTTTTATATTCTGAAGAATTTTGCTTTATTAAGTTTTATTTAAATAGTGACAATATTTATTGTTTTTATTCATGGTTCTTCACTGCATCGTTTTCACTTTCTCATATCAAGAAAAAGTTTTGCGATATTGAAAAAAAAATGATCTCGAGATTATGACGAATCTTTTCGGTTAATACAAACACGAACCCAAAAAAGTGGATTTTACAATTCTGTCTGTCCCTATGTCCGTATGTCTGTCAGTCTGTGTGTCCCTGGCCACGGGTCCAAAAAGGTTTGATGGATTTTGTTCAAACTTTATATTTAGATTTTATAGGGTTATACCACAAAAAAAAAACTATGTTTACCTCGGCCCTTTAAGGACAGTTTACTAACGAGTAATTTTTTTTAAATTCAAAATTTTTTGAAAATGGCTTTAATGATTTAGTTTAAAAGGCATATCTAAGATTTGACTGACATGAAAAATAGCACTATGTAATTGGATTTAAGGCAAAAATTCGTTAAAAGGCAGTTTATTGATGGAAAGTTTTTTAAGATTCAAAATATTTTGAAAATAGCTTTAACAATTTTTTTTTAAATGTATGTCTAAAAGTGGTGTAGTATGACAAATAACAATGCTTAATTTGGGGGAAGGGGGAAGGGGGGGGGGCAAAAACTTATTTATGGGTAGTTTACTGATGACTGTGTGAAATAACAGGTGATATTTTAAAAAATGACCCTAACTATTTGATGATAAATAGGTATCTTTGCAAAGTTTGACATGATAAATAACCTTGTTAACTTAGTTTCGGGTAAAAATTTGATAAAGTGTTGTTTGTTTATAGGTGAGTTTTGAAAATGGCTATAATAATTTTGCTTAAAAAGTAAATATGTGAAATGTTTGACCTGAACATGAAAAATACTTGTTTTGTGTGTGTGTAGGGGNNNNATTCAGTTTTGGGTAGTTTACTGATGATTATTTTTAATTTGAATATTTAAAGAAACTGCTTAAGCAATTTGGTTCAAAATTGGGAATTTGGGGCTGCTTTAACTTTTAAATAATAGTGCACTTTTATTTATCGAAAATAAATAAATTTTATGGTAGTTTACCTATAACAGTATATATATAACATTTTAAATTTTTGGAAATTGACCTTGCAAATTGAATTCAAAATGGGAATCTGGTAATCACTTTTCATGATAAATAAAAATAAGTTTTTATTTTAACAAATAACAAATAATTTTAGGGTACCTAGTCTAAAATAATTTATTTTTGGGAATTCAAAGTAAACTAAATATATCTGAACAATTTGGCTTAGAATTTATTTTCTCTAGTATATTAGTTTGGGCTACCAGCTCATTAAACCGGTTGTGGCCTACACTTGAAAAACAGGACTGTCGCTTATAAGTGCTCAGGTGGACCTTCTCTTGGTGGTAACCTTCCTTAAGTGAGGCTATGGATGCTGATGATGACTTAGCTCATCGTCACCAACCCTCTCACTGACAGTCAACTGGCCAGACCCTGTTCCAAGCTTGTTGGCTAGTCTATCAACCCTCTCACTCCCAGTCAACTGGCCAGACCCTGTTCCAGGCTTGTTGGCTAGTCTATCAACCCTCTCACTCCCAGTCAACTGGCCAGACCCTGTTCCAGGCTTGTTGGCTAGTCCGTCAACCCTCTCATTTCCAGTCAACTGGCTAGACCCTGTTCCAAGCTTGTTGGCTAGTCTATCAACCCTCTCACTCCCAGTCAACTGGCCAGACCCTGTTCCAGGCTTGTTGCCTAGTCTATCAACCCTCTCACTCACAGCCAACTGGCCAGACCTTGTTGGATAGTCTATCAACCCTCTCACTCACAGCCAACTGGCCAGACCTTGTTGGATAGTCTATCAACCCTCTCACTCACAGCCAACTAGCCAAACCTTGTTGAATAGTCTATCAACCCTCTCACTCACAGCCAACTGGCCAGACCTTGTTGGCTTGTCTATCAACCCTCTCACTCCCAGTCAACTGGCCAGACCCTGTTCACGGCTTGTTGGCTAGTCTATCAACCCTCTCACACACAGTCAACTGGCCAGACCCTGTTCCAAGCTTGTTGGATAGTCTATCAACCATCTCTCTCCCAGCCAACTGGCCAGACCCTGTTCCAAACTTGTTATTTTTGGCCCTGATCAGTCAGATCCCGGGGCTCTCCACTTGGCTGTGAGATCAGGATTGAGTAGAAGAGACTAAGCTGTAGTCTCTGTGTATTACGCGTCACTATCCCGTTAGAACACCAGGCTAGAGGAAGGTGGAAGCATTTTACCGGCCACAGACTGGTAACAGTTGATGATAGGGGTGGTGGTGGTTTAAAATTATTTTATTATACTGCTATATAGCCACATGGTTGACTTACTCACTGACATTAATGTTTACCCACGTCCAGATGAGCTAGAAACTTGAAATTTGGCAAACTTATAGCTTCTAGCCTGTAACGAACGAGAACATTCCAAAAATAAATTATAATTTTTATTTAACCCTTGAAAAAAATATTCAAAATGGTGGAGCAACTTTAAATTCGGTGCGGACCTCTCTTTGGAGGTCTCTTGGGGCTAAACGGTAAGACCTATCAAAAAACGGCTCGGGAATTACACTGGTTAAACTCCACTTGCAAAGAAAATTCACTGGGGGTTTTGAGGCGGAGCCCCCAAAGACTAAAGCGAGTTTATATATAAAGTGTGATTATTGCTATTAACAAGATGTTGTGTTTGTTTTTAAGAGGAAAACTTACTTAAGGGTAGATTACTCAAGAGTCAAGACCTATTTTTGAAAATTATCTTCGAAGCCATAGTCTTATACACAATATGAGAAAGTTTGTGCGATTGTGTCGTACTATTTATTTAACCTCCATTTGCTTTTTTTTTTTTAATCATTATTTAGCTATTATAGTATTCTCAAGTAGCCTAATTATTCTGACATGTTGTATTAATATGTATGATTCAGTGCTGGTCTGCTATAGGTCTCGTGACTATATATCAGCCCTATATATAATAAAGGAAATTGAAATACAAATAATCGAATTATTCTTATTATTAAGAAACTTACAAATAATAACGTGTTTACAACTAAATGAGACTACTAACTAAATATATTTTCTGGACACTTTTAATGTATGTAGTGCTATATATTTTAAATATCAAGCACTAAGACCGCTCTTCAAATGTAGCAACTTCAGATCACCATTTCAGAGACACTTTCACCTCATATGATTGATTAAGATTGGGATACAATAATTTTCTCTCCAAGAGAGAGGGACTGATGCCCCACACCCTTGCCATTGGCAATACATAGTATAATAGCCTAATTTGAGGACAGTACTATTTACGGAATGTTCCCCCTAGGGCTGTCTTTTTAACTACGCCACTGGTCATCATTCTGCTCATTTCCAATCAATCGCGCTACGTCAGCGCACGTACGATCTTCACATACCCTCCCAGTTACCAGCTAGCACTGGACTGGACCTAGCACCTTTTTGTCCTACGACAACTTCAAGCCTTGCAACATTTCTGTATCGCGCATGATTTTCGGAGAAATTGTAGGGCAAGAGAAGCTCCTAGTGAAATACCCCGCCCACTTCCCCCCCTACAGACACGCCTATCCCCCGAGGCAACGGTGCGCAGGTCAAGTGTTGCGCTGTGTAGCGGCTAGGTGGCTCTAGTGGCGCGCGACGATAGTCAGTTGTTCAACAAGTTCTCCCGCGCGAGGCAACACGACGGGGTGGGTGGTTTAGTTTGAACAAAATGTTTTTTTAACAAAATAGTTTCTAATGGATAAATTAGTGAAGTGATATTTTTTTTTTTCATTCAACGTAAGATAATTGTTACGTTTTGTTTTGATTTTGGTTTTTTGACTCTCCTCTCGACGTGAACCAGCCGCACTATGGATAAATCAGCCATGAACTTGATGGTCCTCCTGCTAGCAGCGACATTGCCCGCAGGTAGGACTGGATTAGCATCGCACTGCGACATTTACTCTACTCTGTTATAAGGGCTTTGTAGAAATTACTTATAAGAAAATAAGAATGCACAGGTGTTTGAGTAAGGTACATCAATTCTTCTCTGGCAACAAACAAATTCGAAAAAAAAAAAATCAAGGCATTAGATAAATTAAATCTTGTTTCTGACATTCTAAAACGTATAGAAATAAAAAGTAAAATACAATCTATTTTGTATAAGATAGACACAAAACGATATAATACATTGTATTATACAAATACGTTATATCTCCTTAATTAGTAATATTAGAAAAATTGTATAGTTTCTTTAAAAAAAGCTATAAATATGTTTTATTTCTAGAAATTTACTATTGTTGAGATTTATAGCCCCTACATTCATATCTATCTAGTAGCAGCAGCGGATTTAGGTTTGAGGACGCCCTAGGCCCGAGACGATATGGTGCCCTTTTTTTTGTAACAATATATATATATATATATATATGTGTGTGTGTATAAAATAATGAAAATAATAACAATAATAATAAGAAATCTAATTCAGGTATAAATTAAACATTTATTTTTTTAACATAACAATTAAATATAGAATTAATAATAAATTGCTTGTAATTAAAATATAAATTATTTCAATTAAAAATTTTGGCGCCCCTCAAAATTTGCCGCCCTAGGCCCGGGCCTCACGGGCCTAAGCCTAAATCCGCTACTGNTAATAATAAATTGCTTGTAATTAAAATATAAATTATTTTTATCTGATTAATCATATAATAAATTTTTTTCTTGCTTTCGTCCTTGCGAAAATATCAATGACCTCCTCATACTTAATTTCTTGAACCAATTGTGCTTCAATGGTTAGTAATGCAAGTGCATTTAGTCTGTCTTGTTTCATACTTGCACGCAAATAACTTTTCACTCTTTTCAGAGTGGAAAATGATCTTTCTCCAGAACCCAATCGATTTTTAATTTTAGTCATCTTAACAATTCTGGCGCCCCTCAAAATTTGCCGGCCTAGGCCCGGGCCTCACGGGCCTAAGCCTAAATCCGCTACTGTCTAGTACTAACAGTAAATACTTCCGGTTTCAAATCTCATTCTGGATACTTCCTTGATATAAATTATGGAGTTATTATATTGGAGTTATAAGAATGCATATATATATATATATATATGCCTTATATATACACAATACATGAATGTACAATATGTATGAATAGTACTCAACCCTAAAGTTGGCTGGATCTTAAACAGTTCCACTGTCAGCCGTAAAGCCTAGGCAGCACTGAAAAGGCGCACTGGGTAAATTAGGAGTGCGGTGGTTTCCCGTTGCTTTCCTCACTGAGCGAGAAGGTACTATTGCACATCATTCTGCCAAGCCAACCTAAATGTATCAACCAACTGACTCTACAAGCGACACCTTCACTCCATTCATCACAGGGACTGGCTGTATATTGAATATTATTATTATTAGTAGTAGTAGTATCGTTCATACCTCTGCCACTTTCACATTTGTCAGAGTCATAAGTGGAACTGAGACAGATCAATGAGAGTAACAACTGGCTCTAGCTAATACGAGGATTTATAGTGCTTTGGGAACACGATATTCGACCAGAGATTGATCTGGGTCAATACAATACGTTTGTATACAAATATAAACACACACATATATAGCTATACACGTATATACACCCTATATATATATTATATCTTATATATGTACTTGTATATATCTATATATGTGTGCAGATATGGAATCCGGGGGTATTTCTCGTTAGCTTTAGAAATGTGAGAGTAGAAGGTGAGAAATCTCATCTATAGTATATAAAAATCCGAGAGAATAACGTGAAAGAGTAATATAATTATTAATATATGAATGCAATCGGATCTGTTTATATAAGTAGTCCACATTTTATTTGAAGGACCTTATTTGATAGTTAGAAACTCATCAACCTATATTCTAAAGGGAAAGCAGTCGCTTGTACATTTGATTGTACAGCGAGTACGTGACTACCGAAGCTTGGGAGAGCGAAATGATCGTTAGTACGAGACACAACCGCTTCCTATATTATATTCGTAAATATGAAAAACTACACGTATTCATGGGACTCAAATTATTAGATTTTGTTTAACGTATTTATGCGTCAAGTCATGTGTGCCTTTTGATATGTATTATCAATAGGGCCTACCTATAAAATAGTACCTACGAAATATTAAGATGTATATTTTGGCCGCAAAACTAATGTTCGTATTTAAAAATGGCCTTTCCTATGAAAACTGGAATATATGTGTAGGATTTCAAATTTATTGTATTGGAGAACAAAATTATATATTTAATCATCTATGTATGTATTTTTAATACTAGTCACAAAATTATATATAATACCAATACAGAAGTTATGGTAATCTTAGTAAGTAAATTCACAGTTTTTTTTTATCAAAGGTTATAAATTATTAGGGCAAAAAATAGATATTCCAATTTTAATTTGTAAAAGAAAAAGTCTTTGAAATGTAATTATTACACTTAGCTAAAATAGGTGTAATGTTTATTTCCAAGGACGTTACTCTATTGTATCTAGCCTTCAAGAAATCCCAACCACATTTTGTCTCGCTGTGTGATTTTATAGATTACCAAAGTGGTTAGTTGAGTTAAGTTGCCAGTGACCTTGGGATAACTATTACCGACTTAATACAATTAGGGCCATATTTTAGTTCATACTAATAACAGTGGATTTGCCATTATTGACTTACACTATCAAAGCTTTATTTAAGTTCATAGTGAGCTAATGACAATGGATTTGTTATTATTGATCAACACTTTAAGTGTTTTATTTTAGTTAATAGTCAGTTAGTGATAGTGGACTGGATATTACTGACTTACATTATCAGTGCTTTATTTTAGTTAAGTGAGCTGATGATAGTGGACTGGCTATAAATGACTTGCACTTTCAGTGATTTATTACTAAATTGTTAGTTAATAGTGAGCTGATGATAGTGGACTGGTTATAAATGACTTGCACTTTCAGTGATTTTTAGTTAATAGTGAGCTAATGATATTGGGATACCTATTACTGACCTACACTATCAGGGCTTAATTTTAATTAATAGTGAGCTAGTGATATTGTGTTGTCTACTACTGACTTACAATATCAGGGCGTCACCTAAGTTAATTGTGAGATATTGAGAGAAGTTTGTTAGAAAATGGGTGTAACCACATCTTACTTCTATCAAAGTTTATTTTCCATTCTACATAGTTTCCTTGATGTATTTGTTAAATCTTAGTTCTTGATTTGCTCAATAGAAGCTAGGAAGAGTTTTTTTTTCTAAAATGTGAGAGACTTTAATTTCCATGGTCCAGACTTTACAAGCATTCTGACTTTTTTTTTTATGAAAAATGATATTTTGTTAATGAATTAATCAGCGTTTTATATTTAAAAAATCAGTGACACTAAGCAATAATGTAGTTTGTGACAGCTAACATTGCAGAATGTACAAAGGAAAAAAGAATTAGTGGTAATAGATACCAACGTAGGCCAGAATACGTTTTCCTAAGGAGAGATTTCAAACCAATGAATAAATGTTGTGCTGAAAACTGTTGTTTTTAATAATACTCACCAACAATTGTATCTTTACAAAACATCTTATGACACTGTTAACAAATAACAACAGGATGTATTGTTATCTGGATTGTATTCTAAGGAATTTTTCAAACACACCAAATGTAGTGTGAAGGGAAAAGATCGCGAGTTTTCTTGGTATTATCCGGTCATTATAGTGTTCAAAATAAACATTCCTGCTATTATGTAGTACCATGAACTGATTGACTGTCAGGACCAGGAGGGGAAGAGAAACAAGTGACGTCGTCTCAGGAGGGGAGGAGAAACAAGTGACGTTGCCTCAGGAGGGGAAGAGAGACAAGCGACGTTGCCTCAGGAGGGGAGGTGAGACAAGCGACGTTGCCTTAGGAGAGGAGGAAAAACAAGTGACGTTGCCTCAGGAGGGGAAGAGAGACAAGCGACGTTGCCTCAGGAGGGGAAGAGACAAGCGACGTTGCCTCAGGAGGGGAAGAGAGACAAGCGACGTTGCCTCAGGAGGGGAATAGAGACAAGCGACGTTGCCTCAGGAGGGGAAGAGAGACAAGCGATGTCATCTCAGGAGGAGATGAAGGACAAGCGACATTGTCTCAGGAGAGGAGGAGAGACAAGTGACGTTGCCTCAGGAGGAAAAGAGAGACAAAAAGTGGGGCCTCGGGAAGGGAGGAGGGAAGGGGAGATGAGTGACTTAGCCTGGGTAAAGGAAGGAGGAGAAACTAATACACTAATCAAACAGTTGGTGCTGTTGTGACTAATTTTATTTTACTGCTTCCATATTATTTTTTTAAATTTATTCAAGTGATTAAAAAATAGGCTCGCTTTGGGGCCTCTAATCCTTGGGGGCCCCCTGCGGACGCATCGCTTGCATAGGCCAAGAACTGGCCTTGTCAAGAAAATTATACTTATGGCTGTATTACTTATCTTTTATATTGAAAAGTTATATCATAAAGCTTTTAAAATATAAATTAGATATCACTGATAGTATCAAACCCTTTGAAAATGTATTTTCAATGTAAAATAATTAAAAGATGATTTGACTTTAAAAGGGCGTATGCTACTTTTTTTCTTTCAAAAATTGTATATACACCGGTTAATAAAAGCTAAAGCTTTCATTATAAACTGCCTCGCAAACTGTAATGATATTGGTTTGGATCCCTCTAAAATATGTAAAAAGTCATGGATGAAGGTAATTTTTCTTTCAAGTTAACGTATGTAGAGTATCCTTTTATGATTCATCCATGAAGAAACACGCGCTCTTCATAAATAATGTGAAAGGGATTACACCATTAAAATATTTTTTTTATATAATTGTTTCTGTCAAATGAACAACTCCGTAGTATTTAGTAAAATACGCCAATTCCCTATACCAATAAGAAGCTAGCCTTCACAATACCTGTCACCAGGACTCTTTCTATTAGTTAGTTTTCACACTGGTGACAAGGGAACCAAGAGGCAAGGGGTATGTCATATATAAGCCGCTTGTGCGTATGGTTAAGGGCACAACGGAGCAATTAACAGCAAGTTAAACGGTATCTATTCCATTCAGTGATGATAGGCGCTCGATCACGGAGCTATAGACAACCGAAATATTATCACAGCAATATTATATCTGGAAAAAATTCCGTAGTGTTTAAAAACATATTAAGCTCTATCGTACTTGTATCTTATAAAATTTCGCTTCAATAGTCAAATGTTTTAAAGCATAGTTCTCTGTTGGGTGGGTGCACCGAAGATGGTGGAGATCCGGGTCAGAATACTGAAGATGGTGCTAATTTAATCACTCGGATCAGAAAGTGCACGTTAAATACTTTGAATAAATGAAATGACAATAATAAACAATTTTCTTATTAGAAACGTATTTAATTAAAACGCACAGTACATCTCTTGTTTTGTTATACTATGCTTTTGTAATATGTTAAGTTAAGACACATGTAGATATTTTATCTCTAAAAATAAAAGTCTTACAGGAGAACTGAAAAACTGTCTTTAGTTATCTAGTTAACTTAAAACTATGGTTTCTGATTCATCTTGTAAGATAAATAAGAGTATAAGTAATTTTAATTCGTAATTTTTGTCAGAATTATAATTAAATTTGTTATATTATTTATTATTATTATAATTATTATTATTTTCACTTTCTAATATAAAGAGAAAGTATTTTGATCGTGAACATTTTTGGCCTTGTGATTGTGATAAATATTTACGTTTTCATATGTGTCGGAAACCTAAAAATGGATTTTACAATTCTGTCTGTCCCCATTTGTTTGCTAACCTGTCTGTTTTTTATTTTGACCTTAATTAGCCCTCCCTCCAATTAAGTGTAGTTTGCTGATGAATGCTTTTTTAAAAATTCCAAATTTTTCAAAATTGTGTTTAACGATTTGTTTCAAAGTGGATATCTAGGGAGTGTTTGACCTCTCAAACATCATTGTGTACTTGAAAGTAGCTAGGGTGGCGTATGAATCCAATTTGACCTTTGGCGTTAGACACCGAGCGATGTGACGTAATCATTGCGTGTTATGTCGCAACACTACCCCCCTGGTATTTTCCCTGGTGACTCATACCTAGTGCCAGTATATTTCCGTCTGACCTGAATTTCCCCTCTGGTTATTTACATGATGACATGGGGTTAACGACCTGTTGTCCTCCTTCAATGTCGCAAAGGTTCTATGTGGCAATGAATTTTTCCTGATACTTGGCGCCAATTTGGCTACTCAACAAGACAGGAATAGTTCACGACCTTGAATGATATCGCAACCCTCCCTCTTATATGTGGCAATGGGTTTTCCCTGATGACTGGCACCAGTTTGGCGGCTCGACAAAACAAATAGATCGTGACCTTGAATGATGTCGCAGCCTTCCCCATAAATGTGGCAATGGAGTTTCCATGATGACTGGCACCAGTTTGGCGGCTCGACAAGACAAATAGAACATGACCTTGAATGATGTCGCTACCCTCCCCATATATGTGGCAATGGGTTTTCCCTGATGACTGGCGCCAGTTTGGTGGCTCAACAAGGCAGAAATAGAACACGACCTTGAATGATGTCGCAACCCTCCCCATCTATGTGGCAATGAGTTTTCCCTGAATGGCGCTAGGCGGCGGCTCTACAAGACAGAACTAGAATACGATCTTGAATGATGTTTCAACCCTTCCCATCTGCGTGGCAATGGGTTTTCCCTGATTATTAGCGCCAGTTTGGCAGCTCGACAAGACGAATCAAGACAGGAATAGATCGTCACCTTGAAACCGTGAGCTAGTACATTAGGTCATTGACTCTAATAACCCTCCCCCAGCAATGTGTTTTCCTGATGACGTCATCGTACTGTCGCAACCCTGATGACTGGCGCCAGTTAGGCGGGTCGACAAGATAGGACGAGACAGAAATATGACACGACCTTGAATGATGTCACAATGGTTTTTTACCCTGATGACTGGCGTCAGTTATGTGGCTTGACAAGATGAGTCAAGACAAGAATAGAACGTGAACTTGAAACCGTGAGATAGTACAAGAGGTCACTTATCCTGTTCATATTTGGTGAATGTTTTATGGCTTGACAATTTGAAACTCTTATCTACGCGTAAGGGGACAGAAAGGTTTGCATGAATAAAACACGATACTACAACACATATATTTATCAAACATTAAAGGTTTTGCAGACATATATTAAACGTTTCACAGATTTTATACATAATGTTTACTATACACTTTTACAGGAATGTCTCATATTCGTTCATACGTTTTTCTACAGTGTTTCTTAGATGTGTTAGTAAAATGGTTTTTAGTTCACAATCCAGCACATAATAGTCCAAACCGACAACTTGACGTGCATAGTAAGTACTACTGATAAGATCCAGATTTCTGATGTGCGTTTCCACAGTAGGCTATTTGAGATTGATCACATCCGTTTATTCTGTTAGCGTGTGACGGGTGTCGAACACATGTCCCAGTAGTCGACAGCAACGTCGCTGAAGTTCCACCCATCACAAACACGTGCCTATCTAGGTGCTAGATAGGCGACCCTATTGAGCCCGGCGTCTTGTTTCTTGCTGATGATGAGCATACGTTCACCGCACATGCGTCTCAAATACATTTCATGATTAGTCAGATTAATCTTCTGAGGAGGTTGCGTGTTGTTGAAAAACTTTGATATGACCGACTTGTAGTTACCCAGTTATTGCCACTCTGTACGGTTAAACGCCACAAAGTTCCCTCCGCATTTTTCTAGCTGAACATAGGGTGTAAAGTTGTTCTTGACACTCATGCCGACGAAGACTCACTTGGCGTCAAATTCGTACAGCGGAAACAAAGTGTAGAAAATACAGGTGATGGCGAGCGGCTTTGCTGGTTTTGCTTTGCGGGCTCAAACATCTTGATCTTCCATGATGTTTGATGGCTTCGATGACTGTCACGGTTATGGCCGGTGAGCAATCGGGACGCCCCTTTTATAGGCGCACGTTGATTGGATGCAGCCTCTTGAGGGGCGGCAGGACCCTACAGTCTTAAAAATGTGTTGTAATATCTCACCACTTTAGCGCCATTGACTTTATATGATTGGTGGGTGAGAATAGGGTTAGGAAAGATTTCATCGGAATGTTCTGGGCGCGATAGAAAAGGTACATGAGACAGTAATGGCTGCAAACGTCTGAGGTGATGCTTTGAAGTTGTAGAGTGATATGAGACGTGTGGGAAGTGTTTTTGCATATAAATTTCAGATGTGACTTTATACGGGGTGGAAAACCATAAATGTCAAAATATTCTCCCATGCCGTTCTTGTCGATAAATATGGCAACTAAATACGTACCAGGCTTGATATGGGATCAGTGTTGATGATGAGAGCGGCAGGTTGAGCTATTATTGTGGGTAGTTGATCATCAGGGAAAACACCCGACTCGACAGGATGGAACCATGGGTTTATTTTCAATACAAGTCTTATGGTATGCGTGTCCATCTTCAATTATCCAATCTCTAAGTCCCCAAACGATGGAGGCCGAATAGAAATTCCATACAGAACTATGTCCATGCACATGGCGAGGCCCAATTTAAGTGTTTTCAAACAAGAACAACCTCTGTAGTACAGATCTACGACGGGCATAGTCGTGTATTTGACTAGAAACTTTTTATTATCTGCCCCCTTGACGTAGACAGTTTCTGCACGCGTTGTGGCACGGGAGATGAGGGATTCGAGCAGGCTGTAATTCACATCAACACTATCTCAGGGAATACCACGCAGTTTGTTGACGATATAGTCAGCTTACTTTTTAGTGGCAGTGAAAGTTTTTTGATATCGTATGGTGGTTTTAACACCCAGTGTTGAAGTAATGTACAGCATACAGGTGAAACAATGAAACACTCAGTTGCTTGACTATAAACCCTTTGTTGTCACCGATGAAGCTCTGAAAATCCAGAATGACGTCCATGATTTAAATAACAAGTGTAAGGGGTGGGAATCCGTTTATATTAACTCCCATAATCAGTCACAACGTGTTGGTGCATGTCGATGGTGATGATTTTGGCAAACTCCCCATACACGATACAGTTGACGGTTTCAATGAGAGCTCTGGTGAAGCTCACTTCGATGCTCAAAAAGCCATGCATCGTCAAATTCCAATGCGATATCTTGTGGGTGGACAGATTAAGTGTGAAACCGAAAGCCATGAGATAATATCTCTTATAGAAGGCATCCCATGTGGTTTCACTACCTTTGTTCGTGAAATAGATACCCGTTCCAGAAAACAGTGTGTGTAAGGACATGACATAGTTGCCGTTTGAAAAATTAGGCTGTAGCTGTTTCGATGGCACTTGTTCTCCATCCACGTACAGCGAGAAATGGTTCATGCCGTAGGTTTAAAGGTTGAACGGGTTCTTGGTAGCGTCTCCGTTGAACGTTTGATACAGATCCCACGATGCATCGTTTGGGTAACTGTCCGGTGAATACGTTGTCCAGTGATTTCCCTTGCACACCCGTAGGAATATTGAGTATTTTTACTCCGAGACGGGTGATGGGATACTTTGTGGGACTGACGTTTAATGCCTTGGCATGTGCCAACAGTGTAGGAGGTGCTACTTTGACACGTCGCACTAGAAGGCCGGCTTAAGCTATGTGAATCTTAAAGGGAGGGAGTTCAGGGACGGCCATAAGACTAAACCCGTCTCTGGAAAGAACCAACTTGATTCCGATTTCGGTATTTCTCTCGGTTAGACACGTCACCGTGTAGATACCCCAAAAGATTCACCGCCTTACTTTTTGCGGTGAGACTGCAACGGGTCTTAAATCACTTGCTGTCAGCGTTAGTCTACTCAAAGGTTCCGGGGCTGTCTGTGAGCCACAGACTGCAAGTAAAATGAGTTATTTTGGTGTCACTGTTGTAATTGAGCATCATCTCAATGCACGATCTGTAATCATAGGTTTTTCTGGGCGGTGAGACTAGTTTTTGGTTTAAAAACACATCCACCTGTGTGAATAGCGAATGCAACCAGTTATTGACGGTAGCAATTTGATTCACCTATGTGAAAGAACCACCGTCGGGTTTCATGATGGCTGCCCTGAGATAGAGCATAGTCTGTGAAAGATCGATATAGAACCCGCTTTGTCCGGTAGCGGTAAATTCTATGGGCAAATCATCGGTGAGGGTAGATACAGGTTTATACTGGAGTCATTGTCCACTTTCAAGACTGATTTGCGTGGGTGGTATGGAAAAGAGATCGAGTTTACTGCTGGAACACTCGCAGGACGGGGGGTGTAGAAATGAAATTTCAACTGAAAATATCTACTGCTTCTTTCTTGACCATTTTACGTCAGGCAACGGCAGAAGACTAACGTCAGTGCTTATTGCGATGCCCTTTATAGCCTGAGCCGATATTCATTGTTTCGATCTTATGCTCTACCTTGCGTTTCAGGTTTGTTCCATCCTCGCCGACACGGTGCGTAGAGCCTCTTTGAAAGCTAGACACTGATTGGAGATGTCGGAGAGCACGTCGATACCCATATGGAGCGCCGGTTTTCCAATTGATTTAGCGCCGCTTCTCAGCAACGGTACGACGCTCTTGAAAAGGCCACTGAAAAATTTCTTATCCCGTGCCCGCGTTGATAAGGAACACCGTGGTAGATCGAAGATATTCCTGTTCCAGACTGTTTGACGTAGAATCTTTGGTAAGGACAGTTCATGTTGAGCAGCGTCGAAAATGAAGTTTTATGCACATTTTTCCAAACTCGAATGGTACAAGTTCACCAGTGTTTGTTTTTATATTAATTTCCAGGCTTTCAATTACTCTTCTAAGTACGGGCACGTAGTGCAACGGATCACAGCTAACTGTCTTATGTATGCCGTAAAGATAGTTTATTTTGTTGATACCATCGATACGTAAAAGCGGTGCCATAATGTCACCCACGTTCTGAGGATAGACGATATCCGTATAGATGTACATTTGCGAGGGCAAGCCTAGTAGAATGCTGGTGGCGTACGGTGACTTTGGGACTTCCATCAGATTAGTCAGAGGATCTAAACCGAGCTGTAGACTTAGTTGACTTGATAGAGTCAGCAGCTGTATATTTGGTGAAGAAGAAACAACGTCCACTTTTTTTGTTGGGGTTTGTGTACTTGAATACAACTCCGGAATCCCCTTTAAACGGCTCTACTTCGTTTAGGGCTTTGATAAATTCATGGATAGTGCTGTATTTTCCAGGAGGGATGTAATCCTTGAATATTTGTTCTATGCGGTTAGCGTCCATCCAGTTGTACCATAAAATATTTTGGCCCTCGGGTATGGTGGTGGAAGAACACGGATATTGGAATTTGGCGAAAGCGACTTCCCTCTGTCCTTCGAGTATAAGACGGTAGGGTAGTTGCGTGGTGAAATTCACGTGGGTATTTTTCGTTAAATATCCCATAGAGCTGTCACTCGGCAAAGTGATGTAAAACTGATCCTTCATGGTAAGGCATTGACGTAACTGGCAGGAATCCAATAATTAAACTTGGTGAGGTAACCTTTCCACTGCACTTACACTTTATTTCTGGCGTCTTTACCCTTGACACGTAGTATTTGATCAACTCTAAATGTTTCGGGAAGACGTACGCGTTGCTATTCGGGTTTGTAAAACGTTCCCTCCACCTTCTCGCCGTCAAGATTGGTCAGCCTGTAGACTACTGGTTTTCGCAACACAACACTTCTGACTTTAAAAATTTAATCGCTCCAATTTCTTTTGTAGCCCATTTTAAACAGCATTTTGTTTCGTCTAACACGCACCGTGTCACCGAATTTAATTTTTGGCTTACTATTCGGGTTTGGCCGTCGTTTGGCTTACAGGTTATTTCTAACTTGAAGCACATGGGTTTATGAAACGTCGTCAGGCACCATCTCTATACTGGAATATTTTGCACCATTGTAACCATAGACGAGATCTTGGAGGACATCCACATACCGATGCGTTTTATTTTTGGTAATGTAGCGCCACATGCTCCCTTTTAAAGTTCTAATGAATCGTTCCACGATGCTTGCCTTCACATCCGGATTTTGAGTGGTGAAATAATGCACTCCTTGCTTGAGAAATTAAATCAATATAATACTTACTTTTTAGCATTTATAAAACAAAAAACTAATCACACTTTTATTCATGAAAAATCCACCAATTTAGCAATTTATTCTTATTTAGAAACAATTTTTTATGGCGCTATTTTTTTGGTTTGGTTTTAAAAAGCTAATTATTCTTTCTTACAAATTTGGTCTTTCATTAGTAAGAAATTACCAGACATTTGCGGTCAATAGCTCCATGTAGATAATGAGGGCCATCAGATTCGCGGATGTTTGAGGATCTCCCCACAGTTCATTCTCTAAAAATATTACGCAACAGCTTAGTTTGATATTCAGTATAACTTGAATTAAAAAATATCAAACAGACTATCTACGTGATATAATAATAAGATAAAATAATCTCCGGGGTGTGAATCTTAGACATTTAGTAGCGTTAGCTTGTCCGGGAAATGTGTACTTTATGATAACACACGCCTCACTTTGTAGGGTTAGTTTGTTTTCGGTATCTGTATTTAAAATCCCGACAGTAACGAGCGTCCTCGACCAACGGCCGAGCTTTACATATATATCACTATGTGCAGGATGGTGGCCGTTGCAGATGTATTCGCTTTGTTTAGAAATGGCCAGATTTTTTTTTAGTGGTGAGAACGTGTGTTTAGATACTCTTGAACAGTAAAAGAGTGCTTTTGCAAAAAAAAAATTTTTTTAAATGGTTTGATTTCTGGTACATTTAGGCTGGACTATGCAACGTTTTTCATGAGTGCAGGGGTCACAGAAACTGATGTCATTGTGGTATTTTAAAACACTACCCTTAATAAACACATCACTATGTTACATATATTAAAGACTTGTTCAAAACATCTTTTAAATAAAATTAAATTTTTGGTAAACTCTCCTCAAATAAGTCTATAGTTTGTAATAAATGTACTAAATAAACTACTCTTAAATAAAAAAGACATAATTTAATTTATTATATCCACTCTTGGATATACGAGTTTAAAATAATTTTAAGCCATTAGTAAATAACCAACAAAATTAATTATCATTTAACTATAGCTACGAATCAAGTTTTTTCAATAAAATACCCTTGATTATAATAAACTTTTGTTCAGGCATACATTTATTCAAGTATCATCCAAAAGTGATTGCTTAGACACCTTCAAATTATCTAGTTTTAATTCTCATAAACCTATTATAAATTAATAAACCTAGATAACTCTGTCATGGTTTATTGTAATTTTTAAATAAATTAAATGTATACACTTTGATTTAACAACAAATAAATAATGAGTGTGCCTGTTATAAAAGTACATTTACTCACCTAGATCCGTTAGCGAAGCGTAATCACTCATCCTTTGTTGCGTGTTTAACACTCGAAGACAAGTTATACAATGAACGAATTTCAAAACAGGTGCTGATATTTATAGCTGATACCAGCTAGGGTTTCGACAGAGCGACTATATCACCAGGGAAATCCCATTGCCACATAGAAAGGGAGGGTTGTGACATAATTCAAGGTCGTGATTTATTCCTGTCTCTATTTGTCTTGTTGAGCCGCCAACTGGTGGCATGTATGCATCACCAGGGTTGCGACAGTGTGATGACGTAATCGGGAAAACCCACTGCCAGGGGAGGGTTGTCAGGGTCAATGACCTCATGTACTAGCTGACGGTTTCAAGATCACGATCTATTCCTGTCTCGACTCGTCTTGTCGAGCCACCAAACTGATGCCAGTCATCAGGGAAAACCCATTGCCACATAGAAGGGGAGGGTTGCTACATCATTAAAGTTCGTGAACTATTCCTGTCTTGTCGAGTTGCCAAACTGGCACCAGTCATCAGGGAAAATCCATTGTGACATAGATGGGGAGGGTTATGCCATCATTCAAGTTCACGATATATTTCTGTCTTGTCGAGCCGCCAAACTGGTGCCAGTCATCAGGGAAAACCAATTGCCACATAAAAGGGAGAGGGTTGTGACATCATTCAAGGTCACGATCTATTCTGTCTTTTCTAGCAGCCAAACTGTTGCCACGTATCAGAGAAAACCCATTGCCACTTAAAAGACCAGAAATAAACTTTTGCTACATTGAAGGAGGACAACAGGTCGTTAACCCCATATCGTCATGGAAATAACCAGAGGGGAAATTCAGGTCAGACGAAAATATACTGGCACCAGGTATGGGTCACCTGGGAAACCCCAGAGAGGAGTGTTGTGACATAACACGCAATGATTACGTCACACAGCTCGGGGTCAAAGGTCAAATTGGGGCCTTACGCCACCCTAGCTACTCTTAGGTAAAAATTCGTTAAATGGCTGTTTGCTGATGAGTGATTTTCAAACACTCGAAATATTTTGAAAATGGCTTTATCAATTTTTAAGAATCAAATAACAAAAGCTATTATGTATGCAATTAGCGAGGATTTACTCCATCTAGATATCATATTCTTAAAATTGAAAAATGACACGTGGACATGCGAATTGAACCCGAGACCTTTGGTTTAGTACGCCAATGCTTTGACCACTGAGCTATACAGGAATCGTTCCCTGTCCAGGATCATTCTTCTCTCATACATAGTAGCTTTGGCTATTTGATTCTTAAATATGCAATTCCTTACAATTATAATAATTGTACAAGTAGCAGCAATAAACCAACTACCGAGTCGAAGGTGGCTGCGCTATCTGATAGCTCGTGATCTTAATAAAATCACACATTTTTAGACGACGATTTCCACACGTCCATCATAGATTCTGCCTTAAAATATGAGTGAAGAATGACCTTTGAATTGGGACGATTCTTGGATAGCTCAGTGGTTAGAGCATTGGCGTACTAAGCCAAAGGTCCTGGGTCCGATTCTCATGTCCAGGTGTTAATTTTTAGAATATCTATCATTTAACAAAAATCTATATCTGGGACATGACAAATAAAACTCCAATTTTGTTTTTTGGAGAGAAAGTTTCAATTTGAATATTTAAAATAATTGTTTTAACAATTTGGTTCAAGATGGGTAACTTTATAGTTTTTTTTACACTATTAATAATTATGTTTATTTGTTTTTCTAAACTAAAACTATCATAGACTAGTTTATTTTTAATACGTTTTTGCCAAGTTTGAATTTTGTAGAAAATAGTTTTAGCGATTTTGTTTAGAAGTGGTATAGAGGGACCCTATTTTCACATGATCAAAAACAATGAATGAGATTGTAGAAATGACTCACTGTGATCAAAGAACATCCTAATGTTGATAACCACCACTAGCGCGTTATATTCGAAATGTAGCGCATGCTATTCAAAATGGAGTTGGCCGGCTTTTAAACTAACTACCTTGCGGAAATGGCCGGTATTACAACTAATTTTAGCATTTTCCAAGCTTTATAGAATGGAATAAGGCCGATTTTAAATCAATTTATTGATCTCTACATGCACCAGATGAAGTAGGATAAGAAACACATATAAAGTAAAAAAAACCACACTATATATATATTTTACTGTACATGGAGGTAGGCAGTTTTGAAACTATAGGATACAGTTTATACTTTTTATTACTCTTAAAGGTAGTGCTTTCACTTTTATTTATATATATATTAACACTAAGAATTACACTGTTTCAGATTGTGTGTAGGTACTACTTCCAGTTATATAGTAATTAATAGTAGTAATATGTAATAATTATTTTAAAATCATAATAATTTATTATTTTCATATTTAATTTGTAATATGCATAATTTATAGTGGTATGATTAATAAAAAATATCCTGTAGTTTTTTTTATAATAATTATAACAATAAAAATCTCCCTTGAAGAATAAGGTTCGGATTACTAATTAAAGGAGATTGTTACTAGCTTTCTTGACTCTTAATGTTCATGTCTCGTTTCGTGTTTGTAGATAAATTTCCTTTTCATGTTTTGTCTCGAGGGCTCTAGTCCACGTTCAAGTTTAACTCGCCTAATAGCTTAGAGAGAGCGAGTACAACTTTAATTAATGTTGTATGAACACATATATGCCTTGTTTGATGGGTTAGAAATCCAACTAAGCTCTAAAGTATCTCTTTGAGGGATTTAAATACTCGCTAAATTAATACCTTGTCTGTAGATCTTTAGTTTTATCCCAGTCGATAATAAAATAGAACATTCAATAATTATATTTATAATCCAGCCTAAAATTAATATCTAAATGTTTCATTGTTATTTGGTGGGTATTGGTGATGTCAGTGAAGAATCCATGAGGAGTGTTGGGGATGCTATGTTGACTCTGCCAGTATTACTGTGGGGCTGTTGTTTAATAAGGGCTGCGTGGGGGATGATGTGTTTACACACAGCAAAGTAATCATGGACTTGCAGGGGGTAGGTCAACACAAATAAGAGGTTGAAAAGAGGGGAGGGATATCCATCTTGCCAATATCATCGTCGTGAGGGTGTAACATAGTGATAGTCTACAGTTCAAAACAAACCTAATTATTACCTGTAGCATAGTGATAGTCTACAGTTACAAACAAACCTCATCATTACCTGTAGCATAGTGATAGTCTACAGTTCAAAACAAACCCCATCATTACCTGTAACATAGTGATAGTCCACAGTTACAAACAAACCTCATCATTACCTGTAGCATAGTGATAGTCTACAGTTACAAACAAACCTCATCATCACCTGTAGCATAGTGATAGTCTACAGTTCAAAACAAACCTATTTATTACCTGTAGTATAGTGATAGTCTACAGTTACAAACAAACCCCATCATTACCTGTAGCATAGTGATAGTCTACAGTTCAAAACAAACCTAATTATTACCTGTAACATAGTGCGAGTCTACAGTTCAAAATAAATCCAATCATTACCTAAGAATTAATAGCAAAGCCGGGTTCGATTCCCGTGTACAGGTGTCATTTTTCAATATTCAGAACAATCATTACCTGTATAGCTGTGACATATTGACAAGCCACAGCTCAAAACAAACTTTGTAACATAAGGACAGGCTATCTGGAGGAGTTCTTTTATCTTGCTAGCAAAGTTTGAATTTTCTACTCCACCTAAAGGTGGTTTTTTCTTATCTAAGCCCCTTTTCCCTTATTTTCAGTGGTCCCATTTAAAATTTGAGACGCTTCTGTTTATTTTAGCTAGTAGCTTTACATTCCTTCGTTATTGCAGTTTTCTTCCACACTGATAAGCAGTTTTTATTAGCTATGGAAATTTTAAACCCCTTACACCCCCTCCCATTATATGTTCAACTACTACTTATAAATCTCAACTTTTAAAATTTATTAGGTTATATGTAGATGTCCTTATACCTGCCTGCCAAATTTAGATTTTCTACCACATTTAATAGTAATTTTTATGTTTATACCCGTCACCACACCTATTTCCTGGAGTTCCGTATGAAAATTTAAGGTTTTCAGAATTTTATGACTATTTGTAGTGTTCCCTTTACCAGCCTGCCAAATTTTAGTTTTATATCTCATATATAAAGAGTTTAATTTTTTTTAAAGCCCAATTTTTATTTTATTTAGGCTTATTTTGAAATTCCCCTATTTTAGTTTTCTTTATTTATATGGAACAATCCATCTACCTTCCAGCTTATCTGGAAGTGGGTTTTCTTTTCCGGACAGATCTATTCTCAGCTTTATTTACCAGAGAGTTAAAGATACATAAATAATTCTATGATACGCATGTGCCTTAACTATTAATAAATAACCTTAGGTTTTTGCAAATTTAATTTAACTTTAAATTATAGCTAAGTTTATCTCGAACACTATTTAAACAGTTTAGGTAAGCTAAATAGATGTTTACTCATGAAGTTATTATAAGCTAGGGATGTAAGTAATAATGTGTTCAATTGTTTCCAAATATAATATTACCGCTATTTTTTTTTTGTGACACAAACGAGTCAAACGCATCGACTGTGTCTTAGATTTAAAAAAAATAAAATTTATCATATATTTATTTGAATATACAAAGCAAAGTGAGTATTCATGTAAATAAGGTATTATTTAAATGTAAACTACCTCCTCATTCCCTGAAGGGTATTACTAAAACTGATATAACTCTTCTAAGTTAAGCCAAACAATCGTCGAATCAAACAAGTGAAACTTGTTCACGTAAGGGGTTAACTATAAGTTCATTACTCAAACAACCTAAAAATAATTCTCCACATTCTCAACATTAGTTTTTGGGTTACTGTCTAGCTGTAGATCACAAACGAGCTGCTAAAGTTAAAAGATACATTCTGTTTCATTCCTTTGTTGCAGGTAAGTGGTCTGTCTGAGAACACTAGAGAATTGTAAGTAGTAAAATAACCTAGTGTTTGTGTGTGTGCAACCCAGGTCATTGTACCGCGAGCTGTTGGGAACGAGTACCGGTCTGAACTCTCCGTGGGATACACACAAATCATGGAACGGTGAATGTTTATGTTATCTGCACTGAGTATAATACAGGTGGTGACGAAATGGGAGTAACTGTTCCCTTTAATGTGTACACACAGGTAATGACGAGATGGGAGTAACTGTCCCCATTAATGTGTACACACAGGTAATGACGAGATGGGGGTAACTGTCCCCATTAATGTGTACACACAGGTAATGACGAGATGGGGGTAACTGTCCCCATTAATGTGTACACACAGGTAATGACGAGATGGAAGTGACTGTCCCCATTAATGTGTACACACAGGTAATGACGAGATGGTAGTAACTGTCCCCATTAATGTGTACACACAGGTTATGACGAGATGGAAGTAACTGTCCCCATTAATGTGTACACACAGGTGATGACGAGATGGAGGTAACTGTCCCCATTAATGTGTACACACAGGTAATGACGAGATGGAAGTAACTGTTCCCAATAATGTGTACACACAGGTAATGACGAGATGGAAGTAACTTTTCCCCATTAATGTGTACACACAGGTAATGACGAGATGGAAGTAACTGTTCCCCATATTGTTGTAAAGAACACTCGAAGCCTTACATTTAATTTTTTTATCCATACTTGTATTTGCAAAAGCATTTATTGGATCCCTAGACTCCAGAAAGCGATTGCAAATTACTAATTTCTCGTAGAGACGTTTTGTTCATTTTTAACATCATTGAGTGATATCATATTCTCATGGAACACAATGAATGTTTTTTTTTGTATAAACTTGAGGAAGTGTCCCGTATGTATTCGCAAGTGTGTAGAATTGACCATCTCTGACAGAAACCATTACGAAAATAACATTTCTATGATCCACTCGTGATCTCTCCACCCCAGGAATCATTACCCTCACCACGTCTCCAAATTAAGTCGGAGGAAATGATTTGTTGGCGTTAAATATTATTTTTTTGTCTTCGATGAAGAGGTTTTATTTTTACAAGCTTTTTTTTCTGCATCATTTTTCTTCTTTTCATAAAGCGCACATAATGGTTCTTCATCGAATACGTAATTTAAACTTAGAGGTTTTTTAATTTATCTTTAAAACAACGAGCAAGGTACCTTATTGTCGGTTCCCGCTGCTCCGAGTTCAACATAACTCACTTGATCTCCCATTTCCTCGATATCATCACTATCCTCTTCCAGCATCGCATTTTCAACGCCATCGGCTTCAATATTTACTGCAACTAGGCTGGTTGATGTTGTCCAACATCTCTTGCAGCTTTTCCTCCGTCATTTCTTTGTGCTCTCTCGTTTGTTAGTGAGAATGACGAAAGGCTCAGCTTTATATCCACCCAAACATTACTTAATAAGGTGATATTAGTGTGATATGCTCTAGTTTTCATCATCTGGATGAATCTCAAACCCTGTGACCAATTACTTATCCCTACTGTTTGCATCAAAGTGGAGAGCATATTTTGTATGGTATGCCCTTTTTGAGGTTATAGAACCCTCAACTGAACAAATTTTGTCAGATGGTCTTGATGGACCATAATGAAACAGTAGTTACGATCAACCTGTGTCTGCATATCTATTAAGTCAACTTAGCCACTAGAATTCAGTTAAAAAAAGGAACGGATTACTAGCCCCTTTATTTGAGATGACCATTTTTTTTTTCACATGGAATACAAAGTTTCCGTAACATTGTTATAATCTCTTGGGTCACTTTTAAGTATTTTTCTTCAATTCCACTATCATCCTATGTTTCCTCCTGATGATCAATACTGATATGGGTTTCAAGTAAAACATCGAGTAATTGTTCATTGGCAACAAAGTTTAAAAAGAAGTGGCATCGTCAAACAATCAATATATCAATTTTTATTCCTCACCAACAGTGATTATATTAAATCTTGCTATTTAGATAAGAATTAAATATTTTGGAATCATAATTCTCGACACTTTGATAAAAGGACAATATGATAGAAGCATGGTTTCCTAAATATAACTTAATCTTTTCACCATTTGGATAAGACGATATTGTTTGATTCTCTCTACATTCAAATAATACGGTCTAGGACAACTGGGCGCCGCCATCTGGGCGCCGCCAACCAGGCGCGGCCAACTGGGCGCCTGGACAACTGGGCGCCAGGACAACTGGGCGCTAAAATAAAACTTATTTTTTTATTTTTTTATTAACTTATGCAATTTTTTAGAATAAAAAATGCACCATTTTTTCATATTTTTGCAATTAAAATTAAAAAGTGATGGATAAAAACTAAAAATGAACTTTTTTTAATTAATCATATTTTTCAGCGCAACATCATATATTTTTCTTGGAGTATTTTAAAAAATAATCTTAGTAGAGGAAACTTAATTAATTTATATTATAAATTAGTCTATTTGATATAGTAAAATTTCTAAAAAAAACTCACCAAAAAATGAAAAATAAGAATTGTGCGCAAAATAAACCACTAAAGAGGAATAATAAGTAGCATTTATGTGCATCCCTATGTAAAATTAAAGTAATATCGCCGATATTATAATACCTTCAAGCTATGACTTATTTCTGGTGCAGGAGTGACGAGATTTGGTTTGTTTATTCTTAGAAATATCCCCCCCCCCCATTATTATTACTTTTCTCTTATCCAGTTCATAGATATGCGGTGCAGGTGTTACGAGCTTTTACTTGCGTATTCTTAGAATTCGCCCACTCGACCCATTACCATTACTTTTTGCTTCTTCACTTCATTAGGTTTCGTCAACCAGAGTGGTTTGGACGAAATGGAACAAAAAATCGTGTCACAATCGTACTAACAATCATGCTGAAGCTGCACATCGCAGGCTAGGAACTGAGCTGGGCATGCAACATCCCACAATATGGAAATTTATTGATGCTCTACGTAAAGTACAAGCTGCAAGAGATATCTACTATGAACATCTTGTAGCTGGACATGAGCCTACGCCGAAAAAAAGAAAGTATCGAGAAGTCGATGCTAGAATTTTAAGACTAGTTAGGGACTATAATAATAGAGACATTATTTCGTTTTTACGTGGTGTTGCGCATAATATTGCAATGCATTAAAAAAGCGATTTTTTTTAAAAAAAAGTGCAAAAAAGTGATTTTTTTAAAAAGAAAAAAAATGGAGTGTGTTTTTTGTTTTTACTCATCACTTTTTAAAAAAGGAAAAAAGTGGGGTTACTTTTGGCGCCCAGTTGTCCCGGCGCCCAGTTGTCCCGGCGCCCAGTTGGCCGCGCCCAGTTGGCCGCGCCCAGATGGCCGCGCCCAGATGGCGGCGCCCAGTTGTCCGGATTCGCAAATAATAGGACTAGATATTACCCAGTTGTTTTTTTTAGATTTAGCATAATATGATAGAACCATAGTCTCGTAGATATTACTTGACTTCTCGACACTTGGATAAGAGGAGAATATGTTTGAACCATATTCTCCTAAATGTTACTTAACCTGCCTGACATTTAGATAAAAGTACAACATAATAAACACGTGGTCTACTATATATTACTAAATCTTCTCTCAATTCAAATACAATTTTATATCAGTATAATCTGAGGGGGCATCAAACTTGAGTACAGGAGAACTAAATTACTACGCTGGTTTGAATTTTTAAGTGTCCAAACATATTTTATGGAAGATTCTCAAAAATATAAGTCAACAAAAGATAATAAACTTTCAAATAGAAATAACTGTACTCTCCAAGATTATTAAGTTTGAACTATCGCAAAATATTCTCAGCCTGTTGATATTCCTGGTCTGTAATATTGTATTCATTTAGTTTATTATATAGTTTTGAATAACTTAAGTTGAGAGCTTACCACCAAGAGGGTGTCTGAGCATTGAGCCCTAATTACCCTTTTACATAAGGGCTGGAGAGGGCGAAAGTTTAGAATGTGTGGAGGTTCTGCCAGGAAGTGAGGAGATGGTTCTGTGGAAGTCATTCATTCTCGTTTTAGTGACTGGAACTCTGTCGATACTTATCTGTTGTGATTCGCTTCTAAGTGGTCGTGGAAGGGTTTGATGAGTTTCATTGGCATCTAGAACGAGGCGAAGTGTCTCTGTTCTTCCTTATGGTGGTTCAGATGTAGTGAAGAATCGTCTAGCCTCCTATGCCGTTCTATATATTAGGGTCTGTTTGTTGGGGCAGGGAAGGTAATGAAGGTGGTGGGAGGTTGAGAAGTCTGACTAGTCCGGGAAGTTGAGGAAGTGATGATAGGGGAGTCCTTTGTTTCAACTATGCTTCGTCTGCTTCCACCTATGCTTCCCTGGGGTGACCCTCTTCTGCGTGGTCTTGAAAGGATTGGAGGTGCTTCATAGGCCTCCTGCTCGGGTCGAGGAGTCTCAGTTCTTTCATAATGTTCTCTCTTTGTAGCGAGGAATATTCAGTCTTTTGCGTTGCTTCTGGACGTGGGGGCTTTCTTGTTGAGGCTGGGTAGCCTCTTCGAGTATGGAGGAAGTTAGTAGAAGGTTGAAGAGGTCAGGTGGTTCAGGGAGTTGGGGAGTATATGCTGAGGGAGTTCTTGGTTCTCACTCTGTCGCGTCGGCTTCCGTTGATTATTCTTCTGGGTGACCCACATCTGTGTGGTCTTGGAACGGTTGGAGGTGCTCCATAGGCATTGGGGTGAGGAGTTTCCGTTCTTCCTTAGTGCTGTCTCTGATCATCTCCTCCACTTGTTTTTGGATGAAGATCTTCTTTTAAGGGGGGTATTGGTAGGTGGGTCCTCGGGATTGGATAAAAGTCTTTCAACCGGATTTAGTGTTGTGTACAGTTGGTTTGTATTAATAATTTTAGATGTAGAAGGCTTCCTGGTGTTGCCTTAGGAGCTAAGAAGGATTAGTTTGAAGGGAAGGAGGAAATTTTTTTTGGATTTATAAGGGGTTTAAATTGCTGGTCTTCTCTGGTTCCTTTTTGAATCAATATATTTGGTCTTTTCTTCTTTATCTGATTAAGATGCACGTCATATGGTAGTTGATTAGTACCTCATAGTTTGTGAGTCAAGGGTGTACTAGTAGGATGTCTTCAGAGAGTTCTTCAAAGATAATGAAGGTGATGTCCACCCGGGTTTTTCCTATCTCCACATGGATCTGGCAGTGGCCTTTAATGATCAGTTTTTTCCTTCCTTGGCTAGTCGCACTGACATTAATTTGTTGAAAATGGTGTCTCGTGTGCGCAATTCGAGAGTCGAAGTGTGGGTGAAGTTTTGTGAAACCCTGGAGTCGATAACTGTTATAAAGGTTAGAGAGGGTGTACTAAAGGGTATTCTGGTTAGGCTTGACTGAAATTCGCGGCTTAATAGGGCTAATCTGCTTAGTGGTTAGTTAGGTTGATTCTTAATTCCTGTATTCCGTTTTCCGGAGTGGTTGATGAGGTCTATGCTTCTAGTGGTCAATCTGTGGTACGTCTTGAGTGGAGTATGGGGCAGTATTGGTGGTAATGACGCTCTGGACAGTATTTAAATTGAGAGTGCAGTTGGGCGATTTCGTAATGAATGAGGGAAAGTGGCTTGATTGGTAGTGGTGGCGGTGGGGGAGGGTGTTAAGGAAGGAAGTCACGTTTAACTGCTTGTAACTCCTCTATTTGTTGTTCTAATAAGTTGGGAGGGGGGTGCAAGTAATGAAAGATTGGATAGTAGGATATAGGATTTCACTGATAAGCGGGTGGATCTGTTCACCAGGGACTATGAGAAGTAACCGCTTGTATAAATATATATTTCTCAAAATGAACTTATCGTTGGCCTTGTTCGTCATCTGTGCTTATCCTTATATTTTGAGCTGTAGTTTAACCCTTAGTGATGAAGAGACAAAAGTTCCTTGATCCTCTTGGATAGTTATCCCCAAATGTACGAAAATCCTTCGTAACATCTCCATCATTGTGTAACATCTTAACTCTATTTGTTCCTTACAATCATAGTGCACAATTCCCTGGATGTATCATTGTTCTGAAAGATGGCTTCGCATTTTTGGCAGAAAGCAGTGGGATCTTCATGGTTGAGGCTGACGAATTATGAAAGGATTGTTTGGAAGGTGTTCGCAGGTAGGGAAGTGTTCTTGGTCGTTGAAGGTGACTCTCAGGCTTTCTTATTTTGCTCCTGAAGCTCAGTGCATCCTTCTTGTTTCTCTGTGAAGGGTTGGCAAATAAATTTTAGTCTGGTGGTGTCTTGGTCCTGGTCCTTCCGGACTGGGTAGAGGAAACTCTATTCGTCACAGGTGTCGCAGTATATATTGTTATTAGCACCGCGTCTTACTAACCGTTCGGGTTATACGCACTTACGCTAATGTGTAATGGTAGGGTGATTGTGAGATGAAATGGAGGACCTACAGTTTAACGTGGAATCCGAACCACGGTGGAGGCCTGGCATTCCCCACATTCACAAGATGTCTTGTCAGAGGTGAAGGAAGGGTTTGGTCGCAGTATATAGTGCGGTCCCTTTTGGATGGGTAGTTGGAAATCCCGCAATGGTGTCGAGTGCGTCTTGGCATGGTGTTTGTGTTTTTTGTTTATCGACGGCATCATGTTTGTCTTAACTTGGAAAAGTGATCTGTTGATGCCTTTGGTGTGGATTCGTTGAAGGCTTTTGCCTTTAAACGTATATTTATTTCCTTGTTTGGACTAGCCCAACGTTATAGCACCGTCTTGTTATCGTTCCAGCCTGCACGTGCAGATGGCTTTATCTATTTCGGTAGTTCGACTTCTTGTACTTTATTTTTACCTTTGCTGGTTGTTGGAAATTTTGGCTGATTCTTTAGCTCTTTATTCTTTCTAGAGGTGAGAATGAGAACTGGTTGCATTGAAAAGGAGGATAATAGATGTGTAGAGGGGAAGGCGTGCTACATTGCTTTGTATAGGGATTGGTGTGTGAGGAGGAGGGTGGATTAGTGTGGAAATGATGAGGGAGCGCTCTTGACGCAGAAACAAGAGGATGGTAGTCATAAAAGGGTGCAGAGGAGCGTCACTTGGCGTGGTCTAGATGAAGGAATTGGGAGACGTGGAGGAGCGTCATGTGAAAGTGGAGAGAGAAACGTCTTGTAGCAAAGGAGGAAGCATCGTTTGGCAAGAGAAGCTTCCTGTAACAAAGGAGGAAGCGTTGTGTGGGTAGAGTGTAGAGACGTCATGTGACGTGGAGAGGAAGAA
Organism: Timema douglasi; assembly: GCA_901482245.1. Classification (NCBI taxonomy): domain Eukaryota; kingdom Metazoa; phylum Arthropoda; class Insecta; order Phasmatodea; family Timematidae; genus Timema; species Timema douglasi. Next base: position 61,291 of record CABEEJ010001229.1, read on the forward strand.
TTGTGGAGGAGAGTGATGGTAGTGAGAAGGGGGAAAACCAACCCGGTTATTTCATAGGTACTGGTGAGAAGGGGAAGAGAGAGACCTAGATGTTCCACGGATGTTGGAGAGAAGGAGGGAGAGAAAGGGCCCCGAATGTTTAATGGGTGCTGGAGAGAAAACGAAGAGATATTTATGAGAGGATGAAAGATAGAAATTTCTTTGAATGCTAAAGGTAAGGTAGACAAGTGATCTGATGATCAGTTTGTGGTTTCCGATTATTTAATTTAGAATTTCCCATTTATGTGACACACATGTTAACTTACATAACTGTACGACAAATTATTTACATTCTGCCGTGGCAGTATAAATAGTAGTTTGTCTTGTATCTTAAAAAAAACTGAGCACACCTTTGACATGTTATTTTGTTATATAATAAAGGAAGAACATATTACATGTACATAAGTTTATTAATTATTCCTGATTATTTCCTTATAATCAATATTTGGTTTAATTCGTCGCACTGCACTTTGTTGGGAGTGAGTGTTTCATGGACGCTGGTGCGTGCCGGTTGGAGTGGATCAGAAGGTGCATTCCTTTTAGTCTTGTCTTAGGGGCGGTCATAAACTGTAGCGTAAAACACTGATGATCAAAATTTGACGCAATCAGCGCTCGCCTCTCCCTGGCAAACTCAATTTCGGTTCTTGTGCGAATACTGTTCTCTGTTGTTTTTATATATCTTTAGAACGTTCATAACAGGATGTAGTGTGTCCATGTTTCTGTCAGGTTACGAAGATGTATGTAAAAATGCCCCAAGGGGAATACAATTAAAGAAGTGTAGATTGATGCTAACACTTTTATACATGATTCTTTTCTCTTCCCAACAATTCTCAAGAATTTGATGCCATTCGATTATTAATTATTTGATATAGGTTTTAATCCTGCCTCGTGGCAGGTAGGAGTAGGGATCAACTAGGAATGGGTTTGTTAATTTTAAATAAATAGCTAACCTTAAAATTAATTTTGATATTCTAAAGTTTATTTAATAATTTTGGGCATTTCTTTATAAGGACAATTTGATCATTACTTTTCACTGCCTATGTTTTTTATGTCTGCATCATGGTGCACTCTTGAGAAGGCTACATCAAGCTGGTCATGACTGAACTCTGGAGTAGTAAGGAGTAGTAAAGTGTACACCTACTCTGTCGAGAGTCTGACCCTGGGAATTATTAGTGTTCATGGAAATTGTCAGTTGGACTAGCAACTGTTGGCATCGAGGTACGAAAGGCATATTTGTATCGATAGTTGGGAGATCCATTTGAGGTATAAGAAATAGGTTACCTTGGGCGAAACCTGGAAGAATGGTTTATGAAATTAATTTGTCGTTCAAATTACTGATTGATAAGCGAATTCCATGCATTTTTGATATTTAGATTCCGTAGATACATTTTTATTACTTCTATTTTAAAATTCAGTTTAGGTGTAACTCAACTGGATAATTTATCCCTTTAATTTTTTTAAATAGAAATTAATATAGACCACGCTAGAGCAACAAATACTTTCTCCTTCCAGTAGTTTTAGAACCTACACATTGACATCCATCTTATCGCCGTTGCTCCAACACAGTAGACATATTTGCCGATGTAAATATAATCACAGATTAAGACGACAGCAAAAAGTTTTATTACTTATGTCATTAAATATCAGTTGGTCGGGCACTTCAATGTTGTCATTTTCATCTTATTGTAATTGAGAAACTGTCCATCTCCTAGGTTCAAAAGCCATGAACTATATCTCTGGTCCTGTGGATGCAAACTTCTACTCAGCGTCAGAGTCACAAAATATTACCTTTAAAGGTTATATTTTACACTTGTTTGTTTTTAGACCGGACCATTTCATTTCAAAATATTAGTTTTGCTTCTCTGATTAAAACTCTCATCTTTATCTTGGGCGTTGACCTTTTAACTAAGGGGGCAGGTAGCTTGAATTGATAATTAAATGTTCGGCCTTCCTTTTAAAGGCTAACAGCTTTAATAAACCCAATTTATATTTAAACAAATTTTAATTATATAAGGAATAACTAATCAAACTAATAACGCTAAACACTAATTAAATATAGGAAACAAATAAAATGATAAACAATTTTATACTAAAGATTTTAGAAACTGAAATTTCTTACTAGGCAATATTTAACACCATCAATAAAAGGCTAAAAATTACCTATACATCCTACTTTATTTGGTACCTTATAAATTTGAATATAGCTTAAATTTCTATTTTATTTATTTAGAGTGGGAAAACATTTAGGAAACCCCCTCCCCCCAGTTCACCCGACTGAGATTCGAACCTCAATCTTCCCATCCTTAAAACAATATTCTCTGAACATATTACTACTATCTGAAGATATTAAAAAGGCAACGCGAACATACATATGAATGATATGATATCCATACAACAGTAATTATCACTACCGCAAAACAAAAAGAACAAATAATCAATAGTTTTAGAAGATTTCTATGGACGAACCTGTTCTAAGCACGATCATAAGCTAAGTGATGTGAAATAATATATTTTTACAGAAAAAAAGTATCACAGCTTACCAAGAAGCATGAATAAAATAATATAAACTGTTAGAGAAACAATTAAATATCATAGTATCATGGTTTATTAAAAATAATGATGAAACATTGAGCTAAATTAGTAGAAATTGTTTAGTTTCACTGTTTTGTCGCTGCTATATAGCCGTCAGTTTTCATCTTGATTTTTAACTAAGCAAAGCTTATGGAGGCTCTTTAAGATAATCTTTGTTTCTGGGTTTTAAGGTTTTATTAGTTTGTGGTATCGTTAGCCGAGAAATTTTGGGATCGGAATACATGGCTTAGGATCCAAATATTATCGGTAAAATCATTAAATGTTGGATTTTCTACCTTACAGAGAACCTCTTTTTTTTCAATAGTTAAATAAATTTTGAGCCCCATATTTCATCAAAATAGAACTCGATTTGTTGGATACATTGGCCATCTTGAATTTTTATCATAAATATAGCATGCTCAATAGCTTCAATATCAAATTTAAACTTTGTAATAATCAATTTGTACGCTTTGTCCACCATTTTGAATGTGCCATTTGGGATTTTTCAAATTTAGAAATAGTTTTATAAATATGACATACTTCATAGCTTTATTGCCAAATTTCAGCAATCAAAGACTCAATTTGTACGTTTCATCCGCCATTTTGTTTCCGTTATCTTTGATTTTTCAAGTTTTAGAATTTTCTCATAAATATAGTATGCTCCATAACGTCTATTCCATTTTTAATCTTTCTAGGATTCAATTTGTACGTTCAGTCCACAATTAGGATCTACAATCTTGAATTTTTTTTATATTTAGAATTGTTCTCGTAAATATTTTATGCTAAATAGCGTCTGCCGTCTATACCAAATTTAAACACTCCAGGGTATCAGTAAGTGGGAAAACGATCCTTGTATTTTATAGAGGTAATGTACATTAAAAACAAAATTCAATTTTATAAGGTTCCTACAATATTTCTTAAATTGACTGTCTATACTTGACAGAAGACCATTATAATATATATAATTATATATACTATTAGGTTAAATCCCTTTCATCTCCTTCACAGGATGAGCTACCATATATTTCCTGTATAATTGTTGAAACCAAATTGGAAAGGAATGTATTTTTAAATGATTTGTTTATAATATTGAAGTATTAACATATGGTCCACAGCAGATCCGATATTAGATGAACTTTAGGATTCAATCACCAAGCGCTCTAGGTGACGTGAATATGATAAGTGATATGACATTTCTTATATTGCTTTATTGTAACTAATTTTCTAGGTTTTTTTGGTGCTGACATTTTAAAAATGTATTACTATTGATTCACACGTTCGCTGTAAAACGAGAGCAGTGCCGAGATTTGGTCACGTGACAACTCTAATCCAATCACAAGAAGTCCGCTTGGCTAGCGTAGCCCGCACTGCTCGAGTAGAGATAGTTTAAACTTTTCCAGCGCAGCTACAGGAAACCCGCCAAGAAGACACAAGCAGCGCATGCGCAAACCTTCAAACATGCGTTATTTAGCTCAAGATGGCGTATCTCAAAAGTGATGACGAAAAACGAAAGTTTATTGGAAGCCATGAGTTTTATCGATGAGAAAATCAAACCCAGGCAGTAAGTAAAACATCTAATTTTATTTTAAATACAGTAACTTGCACTGATTGTAATATTTTCACTTTTATGTTTTACGTTTCAATGCATCATGGGTAAACAGAAATTCCCAACTTTCCGCGAGCGTGTGAACAGCTGCACCACTAAGCGGTGCTTACTTATTGTACTGCTTTCAAATTTCACCGTACGTGTGAATTCACTTTTAAACTAAAGTGACAACTTGAGAACTAAGAATATCTCGATTGCACGTACTCGTTCCGTGTACAGGTGTCTCAAGGTTGGTTTTTGAATGTCTCAATCATGCTGTTGGTGTATGTGCGACTTGCGTGCGTCACTTGGGTCACCCCTCCTAACTGGGGAAAGCCAAGGTTGATTTTTGAATGTCTCAATCATGCTGTTGGTGTATGTGCGACTTGCGTGCGTCACTTGGGTCACCCCTCCTAACTGGGGAAGCGGTATATCCCTGCTAATGGATACGCCACCAGCCACCCACCCTAGCTCTTGAAACGTTACCATCCCCTCCGTTGTTGTAACTTGTTCACTACTTTAGATAATAATGACTTTATAATAATAATAATAATAATAATATTTAGCACTGCGTCTTACTACCCGTTCGGGTTATACGCTTTATGTACTAATTAATCTAATGGAATGGGAATTGGGAAGGTTGAATTAAAGGAAGTGAACCCGCATTTGCGTGGAGGGAGAGTGGAAAACCATTTAGGAAAAACCACCCTCAGTTCACCCGACCGAGATTCGAACCTCGATCT
>CABEEJ010001229.1:66853-82195 GCA_901482245.1 Timema douglasi
CCCGATAACAACAACTAACAAGCTGAACCAATTCGATAAACACTCTCGAAACCTTCACGAGTAGTATTTTAGTTATAAGACAAAGGAAGGGGGACTGAGTTTTAGTTTATGAGCATGAGACCAACATTTTTAATGAAGGCTGTCAGCGGCTTAGAGGGAACACATTTTAGAGGGAACACATTGGGTGGCTTCTTATATGTTTAGTAATAGGTTTTTTTTCAATTAAATAGTCAATATTACTCGTTTGTTTTTATTTTCAATTAGAGAAAATATTGAAAAACGGTAGTCTACAAAATGCTTAAAATATTGTGATAAATATCTTAAGAAATGATTATACAAATGGGAGGTGTGGTCGATAAAATTATTATTAGCACCGCGTCTTACTACCCGTTCGGGTTATACGCACTTACGCTAATGTGTAATGGTAGGGTGATTGTGAAATGAGATGGAAAACATACAGTTTAACGTGGAATCTGAACCACGGTGGAGGTCTGGCATTCCCCACATTCACAAGTTGTGATTAATACACGTCTTTTCAGAGGTGAAGGAAGGGTTTGGCAAGCAGATAAATCTATGCTGGGGCCAAGGATTGAACCCCGGACCCCCTAGAACACCAGGACACCCATTTATCAATAAAATTTAAACAACTAGTTCAATTATATACCTTGATTTTATTTTAAATGCAGTATGCAAATTTGTGATTAACTTTTAGAAACTAAAAACATATTTCTTGCGGTCAACATTGATAGCATTTTACTTTAATAATCATTAGGAGTTGATAATATCCATCAAAACTAACATAATATGCAGCTTACATAACATAGCGTACTTATACTTAGGAGTAGAGCTAGTAGCTTTTTCTAGCTGTCGGATACGTCAATTCGCAAGAAGAAAATAGGAGTAGCTATGGCATTGTCGCTCGACTACCAGGCTAAATTTGTTACTATGCCATTGTAAACGTATAGCTTCTTGCCCTTAATAAGTTGTCTCCGATTATGACTTATGTTCTGAGATATAGCTCAAATCAATATACATCTTGATGGACTCCCACGAAAAGAGTTAGTGTATCAACTCCTTGAGTTTGATCACGTGATCAACACGATTTTTTTCTGACCTTCACGATGATCCCAGCTACTGAGATAAAATTATGTTGATAGCGAAACGGATAGTTTTATAATTGTTTACTCACTTTCATTGGTTAGAGCTGTCTTTCAACTAACACAGTTCAGACATTATATGTATATATACTCTCTTTCTCGTTGGGGGCTCCGTCCCCAAAGCCCCAGTGAGTTTTCTTTGAGAGTGAATGTAAAATAATGTAATTCTAGAGCCATTTTTAGCCACAAGAAACTTCCAAAGATATGTCCGCACCGACTTTAAAGTTGCTCTGACACTTCGAATTTTTTTCGGGGGCTAAAAATTAATTTTCCCGTCGGTTGCCGGCTAGAAGCTATAAGTTTGTCAAATTTCAAGTTTCTAGTTCATCTCGAAGTGGGTCAGCTATATGACTTTATAGTAGTATAATATAATAATACTCAAAAATTAATTTTTAACAAAATAATCACAGTTATATTTATTAACTGCATTAGTTTTAAATTTAGAATATGTATCCGCGTTGTTCCTACATCTAGAAAGCATACATCCAAATACATAAGCCTATATTATTTATTTGGGTCCCGTATCTTGTTTGTTTTGGAGAAAACTTATGTTTCAATCCAAATTAAACTGGATTATCTTATACAATTTTTTAAATAAAGTTATAGGTATACTACTTTTTAAAGTTTGTATATATTTTTACTTGAGTAATTAAAAAAAATAACGTTTTATTTTTAGATACACCAACATTTCTAGAGATATATTTTTACGAACTTTCATTTAGGCAGAGTTTACATTCATGCACATTGCATAGCTAATAGTAAACAGTGCACAATTCATAAGAAAACTACAATGGTTGGTAATGAAACATATATAAAATCTTACGTGAATCAATTGTCATTTATTCATATAAAATGGCCTAAGCTCTCTGCACTGCTAGATAAAGTAATTAAATAAACTTCACCAAAGGGTTCATTCGAAAAACTGCCTTAATTAAACTGTTGCTTATGAAACCTGAAACTAACCTAATGTATGTGTTAAGCATACTTTTCATCATAACTTCCACTGGACGGATCTGTTTGGAACAAAATTAAATTTGATTTTATTAGGATCTGATTTTATTGTTGTTGTGAATATTGGGGTAGACCTATCTTCAGCAACAGAACTAAAAATGTATTATGTCCCCTTTATTTTCAAAAATATTATATACTTCAATCGTATCCATTGACGGTAAAAATAAATAAATGTGAATAACAAACAAATATGGCTATCAAAAGGCATTTCAAACATGAGCACAGAAGCTATGTTGTTTTCTATATGTATATCGGCATTGATCTCCTCATAATCTCATTGGCCGATATGTACTTAGTAAATGATTTCTACACTCCATGCATAACGTACCAGTATAAGAAGTTAAAGTTAAATAAACGTATATGTAGGCCTACACTATTAATTATGTATTGATTATAAACGCTACTATTTAAAGTAATTTATTTCAACTTCCTGCTCACTATTTGCCATATAATATTTGCTACCAGTTATTAGCTTTGCATGAGTATAAATCCAGCCCTATACCAATAAATTAAAATAAAATACAATTCTTTAAGCTTAATCACTTAAATTTAAAATCATTTGCTAATATTTTTTATTTAAAGAGTATTTTTATACGTAATCTTACCACCGAAATACAACTTCTTATGTAGAATTTATAACTTTTTTATTTACGACAAATTTTGTTTCCTAAATTTAATATTACTTTAAAGCTCAATGTGTGGATTGACAAAATACAATTTTGAACATACTGGACATCAGTGGAATGTCTTAAATTGTTGGCTGTGCAAGAAGATTTTGTTAAAGCTGTACTTATATGTTCTCATCCCCTCGGACTCTACTATTAATGCATACTCCATATATCTCTCAATGAGGGTTTTTCTTAGAAATGGGAACATCTCACAGATTCAGCTTCAATTAAGTAAAAGCTATAACGAGAAATGAGCCTCACTTCTGAGTCGCCGGCACCGGGTGTGGCATTAGAATTTGGCGTATAGAAATATAGCTCGGGAAAGTATAAGTGTTTGTGTTCTGTGTGCTCACACACATGTGTTTTTTTCACGATTATGTGTATTTGAAAATAATTACTGAGAAAAAATCTTTTTTGATTTTAACTTTTGAGGAGGTTTCCAAAATGTTCTCCATTTTAAGCTAAGCAATGATACAATTTATTTTCGAATTCACTTCTGGCGTTTCGTAGGGTTTCTTTTGTAATACTTCTACATTCCATTGTTATTCTATTTCTTAAATCTTTGATATTTGCTGGCTTAGTCCGATAAATAGTGGGATTTAAATGTCCCCATAGAAAATCTAGGGTTTTTAAATCAGGTAACCTTGCTGGGCTGGCCACTCAATTGGTCATCTTCTGCCAATCCATTGTCCATTAAATCTGTTGTCTAACCATTGACAAACGAGTAATGTATGGTGAGCAGGGCTTCATCTTGCTGAAAATATAAAAATAGCTTCATAAAGCTCAATGTTTTCATGAATCATGACTGTCTATTTGATTTTCTATGGTGTGCACCATGAGGATGAATAGATTCCATTATTTAATATTGGACCAATAATTCGTGTCACCTAATATACCTGCCCGGACGTTTATTTTTTCTGGTCATTGTGTATGTTCGTCAGTAAAAATAACGAAAGTTGTATTTATTTACAAAACCACTACAAAAAAGTGCATTCGTCCGAAAAGCAGATATATTATAATAACAATTGATTCGCGTTCAATAATTCGATCATTTCTTTGCAAAACTGTACTCACCTAGCAGGATAATCTTCTCTTAATATTTGATGTTCCTGCATTTTATACGGATGAAACTTATTTAATTTTAATATTTTATGAACTGAACCAATTAATACACCAGTAGCTTTAGACACGTCCCACACTGAACATTTTTGTATTTGACATGTAGGTGCCCAAATTTCTACTTGAGTTAATTCACTCAATACTGTACGCACAGTCCGTTTTTTGTTTGCGACTGATCTAGTTTCTTTAAAATTTGAAACAAGATCCAAATCATAACTGTGTGATACGTTTCCATCCTGATTTCTTTGGTTGAATGTTGCCTTCGTTCTTCTGACACATTGAGTCTCGGCTCCATATATAAAAATCAATTCTGTTCTCTCTTCCATACTGTAAACCATTTTCCAAGATTAGATATTAACAGTAGAAAGGAAAAGAGATAAATAATGGATTTGTAGCTGACATTGAGAGTAAAAACAATGTGTTTTTTACGATCATACACACAAACAATTGTTTCTTCCCGAGTTATGTTTGAATACGCCAAATTATAATGCCGCACTCAGTGCCGGCGACTCAAAAACTTGTGAGGGTCATTTCTCCTGGTAGTTTTTACTTTAAAAAGCTTAAAACAACCATTTTGAAAATGGCACAACATGATCTACAAGAATATTTAATAAAATAGGAAATGTAGTTTAAAAAATCAAAGTGACCTTAACGTCATCTTAGCAACGCCACCCAAGGTCATACCAGGCTTACCACCTTACTTTACCCTCAGAACCAAACACATTTTGTTTAAAACATTTTTTTCTGCAATGCGTTGCTTTCGAGATATTTTGGTGGAAAGTTTTCAAATGAACACTCGGTGTATATTGCCCACTTGAAGCTATGCCTAACTTCCTGATGCTAGCACATCCCACCTTATACTTCCTAAAAATCTTTAGGTATTGAAACAGACTTATACTAAGTATACTAAATATCTCTACAGACTTATGAAAATCCAGCAAGCCATTTTTCTAAACTATATTTTTACTTGATCCTCATTCATTGATCATGCATAGTGTGGCATTGTATTGTTAATGATTCAAATATACAAATCAATTACTATAGTAAATATTCATTGGTATTACAGAGGATAGGTGAGTGTTATACCATTTACACATATGATGGAGAGATCAAATATATAATATTATTTTATTTTTGCAGGTGGGCTGGAGGTGAAAAATATATTACTAAACATGTGTAGTCTAAAGATATAATAACATTCCTCAGATTTTTAAACTATATAATTTATACAACATGGAATATCTGGTATAATAGACAGATGTGTAACACTTTCAATTTACGGATCAGTGAATATATGTGCTACTGAATGACCTAAGGTGTCAAACCCAACTCTAAAACCAGCTATAATATGAACATACTAACATGCTAGCTTTAAATGAATGAGGGTGGTATGATTAATGAAGGATGGATGATAAAATATATATTTAGTTAGGTATGATTCATGATTGGTATCAATGTCCGATGATCAAATGTCGTGAACATATGCATTACTGAGATCAAAGAACGATTAACAATATCTCACAATTATGATCCATGATTCAAATCAATAAATGGTTATTAAATAATGTATGAGTATGGGATATGTCTTTGACCCTTGAAGGATGATCAAATTCCTTATAAGTACGATACATGATTACCATGTACAATGAGTACATATGGTGTAAGTATAAAGTATGTCTCTGGCCCGTGAAGGATGATCAAGTATGAAGCACGATTCCTTCAATGAACGATGATTCAAAGTTTAATAGGAATTATATAATCAATAAACTAATATAAAATGTCGTGTGAATTTGATGTATGGTATTATCAATTAAGTATGGTGAAAAAACTTCTAACTACAATGCATTACTCAAATCAAACTAGGATGATTAAACACACTGTAAATATGATGCATATCTCGTTTCTATGAACGATGATCAAATGTCCTATGAGTATGATGCATGACTATAATCATGCATGATAAATGGTATTATCTATGAACGACAATAAAATGTGTGAATATGAAATATAGCTTATCATGATCTATATTACAAGCTTACAATGTGGCATACATGTCTTGACTGATTACACGAGTTAGGGTGACCGTTTATGATTATGTATGGATAAGGGTCATAAATGCATATCAAAACTATATTAAAAGGAAAGAAAATTCCTATCCTCACATACGAATATGCCAATTCCAGGATCTTCCTCCCTAACCATATTTGGATGAGTTATACAAGTTATTATGATGGTGTTTACCGTATACGTTTGGAGTTGAAATATTCTGCGTGTTAGACTCATCTTGGCTATGAGCATGATTATGAGCAAGTGCTGAACATGAGAATAATGGTTAATATACTATATACATATCAAGCATGTTTTTTATCGATTAACAACCATCATGTATCGTGCTCATATGAGGCATTGTTTCGATCAATGATCGCGTATGATGAAAGATTCTTATCAAAGAATGATGATCATGATCAAATATCGATATACATGGTCTATCTTATGATACGGGAATATAGGGAAATCCTTTAAGCTATGACTTATATCTTTCAGGGTAGATGAAGTGAACAAAGGTCGTTTAAGAAACAAGAATGACTCAAATCGATTAACGATGATCATATGCTATATTAGTTGTACGCCTGGTTATGATCAACGGGCGATGATTAAATAAGTGTACGTGTTTTTTGTTTTGATTTGGATCGACGGATCACAAACAATTAAGAGGTTTATTTAAATATGCCAATACATGCTGGGTTAGCCATATTAAATATATGTACTTGCATTATCAGGTACTTATGCCTTCTTTCCTTCCGGGTACGCTAAAGACTCAATACCCAAACCATATACTCGTTATTTTATAAAATTACCATCTACGATATTTACAACCACCTCATCCCGTTAATCAAGGACTATTTAGACACTTATGCATAGAGCCTCAACGGGGAATAAGACATGGTGTTAAAAGTATAAATAGACACTCCCACATATGTTTCATACTACGTCTATAGTATGCTTTTGTTGAAGAATATCATACTTAGAAAATTGAATAATGAGACGAGAGGTTAGGCTATAACCGAGCACATAGGTCTACGCCCCACACTTAACTCTTTTTCCGTTCAAGAAGGTTAAAATCAAAATGAAAAAAGAATCGTACTTTAAGATCTCTTAATCTGTAGGGTTACCGCAAATGTCTAGTCACTGAGACACTCGTTAAGTGAGAGGTTCGATTGATCAAATATATTCATCATAGACTATACACACATAAGAATATTAAAGTACAATCATATGTATTTGATGAAAAACTGTAGGCTACATTATACTGGTTACTGTGAATACATTATAATGGTATCTTTATTCCATCCGTGGTCGTAGTTAGGCACCAGAACCGGTGCATTATTCCTGCTATTCAGATTGTAACAAAGTTTAATGTTTTAATATACGACTATTATGAAAATAACTGTACTGTAAATAAATTAAATTTTTCCAATACTACTATGGAAAATTGATTCAACAGTGAATAATAACTACTCTGACTATCATATATTTTATGTTTATCGAATCAAGATGAAGCATTTTACTGTATATAAATACATAACTCTTTTTATTAAGAATTTTATATGTTAAATGTAAATTTTTTATGTTTGTTAACTTGTGGATATTCCAAAACGAAGACTTGAAATGTGCGTGTGGCTGTTAGTTAACCTTCCCTTCACTATTTCAAAAAAGTATTCACTCATCTGTAGGAAGATAGAAGCAACTATGCATCGTGAATATCTCTGATGATGACGCTAAAGTATGTTGTTTTATTATTTGTGACAATATCGATTATATATAAATCATAACTGGTCAAGAATCACCCGTCCACCCAGCAAGGTATCAAGCTATGGTATTAGTTAAACGGTTGGCACTTTTCATGGTAGACGCAGTGTTAAGCATGACACTAATTGGTGAAAGATTCCTGGTTCCAAATTATGATACAGCATATACTTACTTACTTTATGACATTAGGAACTCGAAAGTTCATTACCGCACCCACAAAAGTAGGCCACCTATCCCTATATAGAACAAATTCTATGCAGTCTATCTCATTACACTCTATCTCTCTCAGGTATTTACAAATGTTATCCTCCCATCTTCATCTGGGCCTTCCCAGTGATCTTTTACCTTTGGGTTTGCCATTCAATACCCTGAACGTGGTTCTAGATACTCCTATTCACGCTGCATGACCTTCCCATCGTAGCCTGCGATAAAGTATATATAACATTACGGTATTATACACGTATTTGTTCATTAACGATGAACCTAGGATGTCCTAGGTCTGAAAGGTGATCAATTACATATAGCGAGTAAGTATCATCATACATGAATTTGTTCAATGAACAATAATACTATGATGTGTGGTGCTAATAAATTAATTGTGTATCATGAACGAGTGCTATGTTAAATTATTAATGATTATGATCAATAAATGTTAATAAAGTGATGATTCTTATAAAGTACATACATCATATAAATATCCAGCCTGGACGATGGTTAAATGGTGCATGGTACCGATCAATGAGTGATGATTCAGTACAATTATGTAGATAATGGATTTGATAAGGTTTTCAATGTATTTCAAATTAAAGGTTGATTAGTTCTGAACCATTAGACATATTTTTATTTTTGCCTTTAGTAGGTTGGGGTTTTAAAATATCATAAGCTACATCTCATGGTGTTCATAGTTTTTTAACATCACTTCGAAAATTTGTGTGTGTGTGTGTGTGTGTCTATACAATATCTGGCATGCTCGACTACGGACCATGTAAGACCATTAGGACTGAAGATACTAGAAATTGTAGCACTTATTAAGAATGCACCTTAGATTGCTGCAGAAGATAATAAGGGTGAACCTATCTTAGGAGTATTATACACTCAGAAGTTGAGAGAAACAACACATTCAGAGGTTCACCTTGTAGAGAATGTTCTCAGACAAACATAAAATAAGATCTACGTTAAATGGCTATGGTTCAACACTTCACATAATTCGTGGATTGATACATCGAATATTACATTAGAATTTTCGAATGAATCCATTTAAAATGCATATTCTTTTATTCACGTTAGTCCATTTTTCCCCTAAGCCAACAGTATTTAGAAAATATACATAATGATAAGAAGGTATAGCCATTCTGCACCAGCATTTGCTTGGAGGTAGATATATGTGTACTATAGTAAATATATATATATATATATATATATTAGCACTGCGTTTTACTACGGTGTAATACCATCCTTTATAATAAGAATTTCACCATTTCGAGTTGGAGTTGTCTAGTGTTAGGACGTCACCACGCTGTTGATTACATGAATTCAGCTCATTATTAAGTCGTCGTTCACACGAAGCCCGGTCAAGTCAGGTCGTAGTCAAGTCGTTGGTCATATTTCAGAATTACTGAGAGAAAGTTATGACAGTTGATAAGGTTCTGGGTTTGGGCTGAAGAGACGTGAGGGGATTGCACGCCTGCCCGACAGATATCAGGGTAAAAGGTTTGGTGGTAGTGAGGTGGATGATGAGAGTTTGACAGAGAGGGGGTGAGGGATGAATGATAAGCAGGCAGGACAGTGAGGTTTGACAATTTGATGTAGTTCCTTTTGACCTGAGCTATTAATACCTAGCAAGAGTGACCATAAGAGGAGAGGCTAATGCAGCGATAACAACGGCGGTTCCTTTTTGTTGTAGTATTAGCACTTTGATTATACTCTTGCATCTACACTATGTAAACATCATTGGGCTGGTCAGCATGCTAGTTCTCGAAGGAGTCAGGCCGGCCAATAGTATACGAGTTAAAGAATGATTCACAGACTCATGATTCTATACTATTTTGTTGTTATAGGTAAAGAACCGCTGGCATGGAGTGGTCAGAGGATAAAAGGCTAAAACTAGGTTGAAAATGCAATACATTTTCCGGTAGAAGTCCTTTATTTTTATTAAAGTTTAATCTCCTAATATTCCCATTGCACTAATTTAATATTATTTTGTGGTGAGACCATCTCTGTAAATCTGGTGGGGTCTTCACGCAGCGAGTGTGTGTGTGTGTGTGTGTGTGTGTGTGTGTGTGTGTGTGTATGTGTGCATTCACCCCCACAAGGTAGAAACCTAGGTTATAGTGGCCGATTTTAAGCTCTATGTTAGAACCCTATAAAGCTCACCATTCACATTCGGATATCCTTATCACAAATGGATGATTTTTCTTTTCTTTTGCCATGTTCAAGAATCCCCAGTGGAAAACCACACGTGACCAGACATATACGCCTAGCATATACATTACACACAGTGCACTGATGCATTTCCTTTACGGCAGCCCAATTAGATTTTTTTAGTTTTGGATGTAGAACCGACTCAACCCCTTTTCCTTTATAATGGCAAGTATTCATGTATGGGGTTTGTTTGTAGCTTAATGTAATTTTGACATATCTATTTTATTATGTTTACGTAGTAAATTCTTATTTATCTAAGTTTAGCTTATTATTTGCCCATGTATAAATAAACCTAAGAATATTACCGTATTTCTTTACTTAAACAATCAATGCCAAATAGTTAATTTTTGTTTCAAATATAAGGCTCATATATATATATATATATAAATTAATATTTTAATACATGTTATTTATTTTCTAAAATAATACTACATTGAATGTTAAAGAGGAATATTGTAGGATACAATATAATTTAGTTTTCATGAACAACATTACTCATTTCTACACTAAACCAATGTACAATAAAAATATACACATTTTAAACTAAATTAAAGTCCCTTTCCTTCTTAGTTTAGTTTACTATACAGGGTGTTTTCAAACTTTTTGTCCAAACTTAAACCACACTATATATATGGATGGAAAGACACAAAAATTTGTCCGGAAAAGTTATCTTGCACTACTAAATGAATTTGAAGTTAGACTCAACAACGCCGGTGGTAGGCAGTTATAAGTACGTACGTGTACATCAAGTTGCATATCACTAGGCGGGAACATAACAGTAGGCTGTTCAAAACTCCCTCCTCGACTTAGTCACAACAGTATCCGTCGATTACATTTGAATTACTACTTCTACTCTTCTCGCCAAGTTAGTTGTACCTTTAACATGAATAACTAGATCTCTTGCTAAGTTAGTTGTACCTTTAACATGAATAACTAGATCTCTTGCTAATTTAGTTGTAGCTTTAACATGAATAACTAGTTCTCTTGCCAAGTTAGTTATACCTTTATCGTGAATTGTTACACCTCTTGCTAAGTTAGTTGTACCTTTATTATGAATTGTTACACCTCTTGCTAAGTTAACGCGCTTACTTTAGAGTCCTTCTTTCAATTTATTTTATTTTTGTTTCTTAGAGAATAAATCTACACATTTAAAGCTCTAAAGTTTGTGTGAACATTCGAACTTTGTGAATTTTTATGTTTTTCTTGGGTAGTATAAAATATTATAAGAATACCAAATAGTACATTTTTAGAATGTTTGTTTGTCTGTGTGTTTTTGCCAATAAACTCAAAAAGTACTCGTCGAATCGAGATGGGACTGGGGATGAGTTAGAAAAGGGTGGTGGACGGCCAGTATTTTCGTTAGGGGGGAGGGCGCGGCCAGGAGTTTTATAGGGGAGGAAGGCACTCTCCCTGGACCGGGCTGGAGAAGGTTTTCCTTAGGGAAATTTTTATCGTTTATTTATGTGTTTTTGTTAATTTTAGTTAAATTATGTGTTAAAAATGTATATCAATTATATACAGTGATTGATACAAGAAGCAACTAGCTATAAGAAAAGCCTATTGCGTAACAATACAATTATAAGTGACTATTATATAGATATAATTGGCTTAATTTTTTAAATTATTATTATTGTGAATACTAACTCAAAAAATTCTTGATGGAGTCGCACTCCGCACCACCCCCTCTGGATCTGTCCCTGGACGGAACTTCATCTGTTGTACTCTTTATTTTCCAGGAAACATGGTAAGTATATACCATCACGCTTTCTTATCAGCGAACGAGGTAGTGTCGAAAAAAACCCAGAAATAAGCAGTGAACATTCGTTGCGGCTGGTATTGCCTGGCAGGGGATGACAAGTGATATGAACACGGGTAAAGAGGGGAAGATTATGAGGAAGAGTCCGTGTTTATTAGTGAATAATGGCGGAAAAAACTGCATATGCCAGCAGTGTAAGACAAAAGATCAGTCAAAAGTTATTACATTAACTCAACTATATAGGAAGGGGCAGTGCATTTATTTTTCTATATTTGACCTTGTTGAAAAAAATGAATTCAATTTCAATCATAAAATAGTTTTTATAGTTAATAATTGATAAACTATTATTATTATTAGCACCGCGTCTTACTACCCGTTCGGGTTATACGCACTTACGCTAATGTGTAATGGTAGGGTGATTGGGAGATGAAATGAAGGACCTACAGTTTAACGTGGAATCCGAACCACGGTGGAGGTCTGGCATTCCTCACATTCACAAGATGTCTTGTCAGAGGTGAAGGAAGGGTTTGGTAATCAGATAAATCTATACCGAGACCTAGGATTGAGCCCCGGCCGCCAGCATAGAAGTCTGACACCATACCCCTAGACCGCCAGGTCATCTGTATTGATAAACTAATTAATTGTTTTAGTTTTTATTGTAACTTTTGCTTTTTGAATATAAAAATACACACACGTTTTATTATTATTAATATTATTATTATTATTATTAGCACCGCGTCTTACTACCCGTTCGGGTTATACGCACACGTTTTATTCACCTTATTATTATTATATTGTTTTTTAATCCCATTACTAGCCCATTTATTTTCATTTGCAACAAATAAATCAGAAATAACTAATATTGCAGTAATGAAACATTTTGCTAATATTAAGGGTGCAATTTATGGAAATCGGTTTCCAAGGGGTACGCAAGCGAAGAAAGTTTGGGAACCGGTGTCCTAGTCCACTAAACACAGGACGTGAGTGTGCATCTGAGGATCCTTACTGCTCGTCCAAGGACGGGTGTTAGCTCAAAGGAGGAGAGGACCATGCATCTAGACCAGTTTGATAACAACTAGTGTTGTGATCGTATATCACATGGGGGGGCTCTTGAAGCGTGTGCAGGAGGGGAAGGAACAAGTTGTCTATCTCTTGTAGAGATTAGATCTCCCCTCTCAAAGCCATACAGAGGGGGGTCGTGGATAATGAGAGTGAATCATTAGAAGGCCGTAATGAGCTTACGCTTCCCTCCGTTCTTTGATGGCTAAACTGCATGGAGTATCAGCCCTGGCCTCCTCCCTTCCATATCCCAACCTAGGATCTCTATCTGTGTCCATCTTCCAACTGTTGCTCGCTGGGCTGATACGAGTTCAATACACTTTCCTAGCTTCATCTGAGCCTTCATTCGACCCCCTGATAGCGAACACTTCTTAGCATATTAAACACCTACCTAACTCAAGTCGAGAGAACATAGAGTACCTTAGTAGAACATTTGTAGGCTTTTAGGAAAGCAATTGAGCTAGTTTTGAGTTCATCATCATCATCATCAACTGTTTCCAGCCTGTGGCCGGGTCAGTTTAGTAAAATATCTCCATCTTCTTCTATCCTTTCACCACTCTTCCTCCTTTAATTTCTTCCATTCTTTTCCTCTCAATTCCACACCTTCTGTTATCTACTCTTACCATCTCTTTCTTGGCCTCCCCTGTGGTATTTTTCTCCCCATACTTCATTTCCACAAACATTTTCTTCGGAATCCTCTCTTTTTCCATCGTCATTACATGCCCATTCCATCTCAGTCTTTGTTCCCTACTCTTGTTCCTCCTCGTGACAGCTAACATACTCCTCACAAACTCTATTCCCATGACCTACACTTTCCTGGTCTCTCTTACCATCACTGCCCATGTTTCGACTGCATATGGGACAACAGGTACGAAGAACCCCCGGTACAATACTTCCTTACACTTCAAGTTAATAGTTATGAATATTATAGATGAATAAATACTTTTATAACATAAGCTCTTCTCTTTATTTGGATTCGTTGAATTATGAATTTATAACAATACAGATCAAAATAATTTCTTAACCAAGATTTTTCAAACTGAGGTTGTTGATTTGTTTTTAAAATGACGCTCTTTTTCAGGTTTTTCAATTTGGACCTAGTAAGCCTTTGCCATTTCATAACAGCTAGAATGTTGAAATTTATACTCATTTTACCAATATTTGAGAATGTATAACCATAAATCAAGGCAGACATACTAGTCTAAACCTAGGAGGTATTACCAACATTATATATATTGATTTAGACTATAGCATTCCTACCAACATGGGTCTTAGTTTCAACACAGATGGTAGTACCAACATATATGTTTACTAGCTTAGTTTATTATATATATATATATATATATATATATATATAAGTATATATATATAAGTATATGGGCTTATGTATATTTATTTTTATATATTACATAAATATGTATAATATATATTATACGTATATACTAATATATAAGTATTATTTAGCTGGTTTAAATAGAGTAGTCTTACGTTGCATGTGAATAGGCCGTTCCACCCTTGGTAAATCCTTTTCCGCTTACCAGGTCAACACACACTTCACCCACCTCTCAGCCCTTCTTGGAGACATCATCCTCCAATATCATATTGGTGTGCCAGGTTTGCGAGAAACTTTTTACGTGATGAAACATGTTTTTACTGGTCCTAGTGACGTACTCGCAGTGTTTCAATCTGTCCGGGACTTCCCCGATAGCGTCAAACACAAAATTTCATTCATTCACGAAATATGATGTAAAACTATTTTCAAATTAGTTTAATATGTTTTGAGCATACCGACATCCAACTCAGATAAAGTATTATCTTAAATGAGTCAGAAATAGTGTGACATGATAAATAAGTTTATTGATCCCTTAAATCTATACAATTGGTATTTGTTTTTACAATCTACCTTTGATTTCTTTTAACAAATTTTACAAACACTTAAAGAAGAGAAAAAAAGTCTTGGCCCGATGAAATCATATATAAACTATGAGTAAACATTGTAAAAATCGTTAAATACAATTATTTTGTATTTTTTTACTTAACATAATTATAACGCCTGAATTTTTTTTCACCCTTTGTTTACATTTTTTAATACGTCCCCTTTTAATTGACAAAATTTTGCTTTTTTAGCCTTGCTTATGTTAATCCCGAGTCACTAACATAAAAAGTTGGCAGCGCTTTCTGTACTATAGGCATACACTGAGCTATTTGCAGTGAGGGAGTGTGATTTGATCTGAAAATCCCCAAGGCATTATTTTTTTCAACGTCACACTGGCAACATATGAGCTGTGCAGTACCCGCTAGTGTCACCGGGTCACAGTCACGTGTGTGTGTGTGTGTGTGT
>CABEEJ010001229.1:82281-110167 GCA_901482245.1 Timema douglasi
GTAGCTGCGTGTGTCAGCGGGTCACAGTCACGTGTGTGTGTGTGTGTGTGTGTGTGTGTGTGTGTGTGTGTGTGTGTGTGTGTGTGTGTGTGTAACGTGTACTCGCCCGGGCTGGATTAGATGGAGTCTAACTAAATATATAGTCATCTTTAAAACAAAATCTCGTGGTGAACCCCGCAACCCAAGCTTCCCCTCAAAATAATTTCCTCAGAAGCCACTTACATTAAGGAGGATCAATGCTATTCATATGAAATAAATTCACTCACCTCCTTCGTTAGGAGGATCCAACCTGAAAATTCGAAATAATTGTCAACCCCCCCCCAAAATAATATCCGCTATTGACTCACTATGAGAAATATCAATTTTACTCTTATTGGAGATATTCACCGGCCTACCAACCTTAAAATAATGAAAATCAAATCAAAACATAAAGGCCTAATGTGGATTAATATATTTAGAAAACATTTTCAGATAATCGAGTTCCATGCAAAATGGATGTATTCGTTGTTAGACTATACTAGATGACCAGTGGAGTATGCTGGTTTGATTATAAAGTATTGCCCACGACCTCTTCAGACCTGCACAAGTGGGCACGTGGGCAAATACGCCAGGCTAGTCTTTCTATCTTTGTTTATTTTTCCGGAGGCGAGCTCAGTATTAGAATCTCTGCTGAATGTACAAAGGCTGGATTTTAAATGTTTTATTTCACGCGACACCTTCAAACCTGCAGGAAACCCTTCTCTGTAAAAAAAACAAATTATATGAATTCTTTTTCCCTCATCACGGAATATAATACTTTCTATCGAAAACTTCTCCCTTTTCTCCCTTCTCTGTCTCTTACCACTCTTCAGGGCTGTAAGTTGAAGGTCAATTCCTTTGTACAATTTCATCTCCGTCTATCCTGTTTATGGAGCATCTAAAGGTAATTTAAACAAGGGCGTTATGATTAGCGATTCACCCGATTATTAATAACCCTTTGTTGACTAATCACGCGATTTTTTTTTGTTACCTTCCTTATGTTGAAAATGTTAATACAAGGTTTAGACTAATAAAAAAGCGTACAACAGGGTCACCATTATAAAATTCTTCGTGCTTTCCTAGTTTTTCAGGTGTGTAGCTCCTGACACAACAATGACTCGTCTCGAAACACAATTTGCTTCTTCGTTTTGTGTCTTACTGCCCATACGGGCGATACGAAAAAAGGAAAAAATGAAAGGTACTTAGCACACCAGAAGATGTGCATAGCGCACAAAAAGGTATTCATAATATAATTTTATGAAAATCTTACAATTTCCCAAAACCATACTTTTTACCTAACAACTAACCAGTCCCATGTTGTAGTGGTCAGTGCACCTGGGTCCCGAGCTCGATTTCCGGCTGGTATCTTGTTTTTTTCCACGAAAGGGGAATCACACCAATTATCACCAGGGTTTGGTTAGTCAGGCTTAAGTTAGGTTTAAGTGTTTACATTGGTTCCACAACCTCACACTCACTATCACCATCATCTCATCTCATCGGGACATGGAGAGAGGTTCCACGGAAAGGGTCTCCGATTAGTACATACGGGGACCCCCTGGACAAGGGTACATTAGTACCGGATAATATTTTCACTACCGGGCTACGAACGATGCAGCACAGACATTCGATACTGTTATTACCTAACAACTAGTGAACTAGACTTTTTAAACTAACTTATAATATAGATGTGAGCCTTTTTAAACTGTTTATTAAAGACCATAGTTGATGGATCTAAGGTGATTGTGAATAACTCGGGACTAAATATTTTCTTGCACAATTTAAAGAGTCCCCATTTATATTTCCATTTGAACATTGAGTAAACATAAAACACCTTCTATCCTAGCATAAAGTAAGGAGATCAAGTTGAGATAAAATTAATATTTTTTGGTAGCAAAGATAAAGGATATACCTTTTAGTCAATGTGAACCACCTTTCGTAACAAACAAAAAATATAATATATTTAGTAAACCTTGAAATACATTACAAGCCCTATATATACTAGAGAAAGTTAAGTTTAGATCAATAAACCTGTCACAACACAGGTAAATAAAAACATTTATACATTTAAATTAGGTCATTAATTTATGTGGCTTCCGAGTTAGAAATTTTTTTTTTAGCTTTAGCATTGTAACGCAAAGTAATAAAATAATAAATGAAGTGTTTCTAGAAACACAGGGGAGTAGAAAGTATAGTATTATAAATCAAGGTCCACCCCTTCTCCCTACAAAGTGAGTTTGTAGGAGGCGAAGATAATATAAAGCTCTGTTGAAACTTACACCCCCTATAATATAATGCCAGTCCATAAAAGAAAACGAGGGAATTGAAATAGAAGTGAGGCAGTTGGTCCTGGTGTAGTCCTCTAGTTAGACTGAGGGTGTCATGGATCTGGTTCGAGTGCTCATGTTTCATTCATAACAGTCTCCATACTCTGCAATATCTCTTCTATAGGCAGATAGGCTTAGGAACATCTTGTCGACAATTCAATACATTCCTTCATAGAATTTGATATATTCATGTCACATGTTTATGTTTTAATACTTTCACTTTTTATTGTAACATCTTACAGGATAATTTTACAATATGGACAACTACACATTAATGTAATATATTAGATCATTGGCTCTTCCTGTGACAATCCAATTTATATGAAAGAGCTATATAGTGGAAACTCGTGAATGAAGGTGCTTTGAAAATACAAATTATATCATAATTCATTTATCAACAGTTTTACTAGTTTTAAAAACTGACAGATGCCAACCTCATGTTTTAAATATATTGTAGTAGTATTAAGATGGCCGCCTCACTGGGCGAGAATTTGTCATGCGGACGTTCAGCTCTAGCGCAATATTTAATCAACGATGCGGTACTTTTAAAATTGTTCACGACAAAATGAAGTCGAAAAATTCCAACAGGGCTCTTTTTCCTTAATATAACTATATTTTGAGTTTTATTAATATAATTTTTTTTGGTGAAAATGTAACATTGACTCATGTTCAACGACATGTTAAGAATATTTGCGGATTTGGGAGACTAGGCTTGATGAAAAAAGGGTCGTTGATTTAGGCTTCATCTAACTAATATAGTCATGAAACAAATAGCCGAAACTATTGTTAATGCATTTTAGTGGGGATATTCCCTCTTAGATATTATATTCTGGCTGCGTTGTCTGGTGGCTGTGATCTTAGATAATCACATGTTTATAAGCTGACGACTTCCGCACGTCCATCTTAGACTCTGCCTTAAACTATGAGTGAAGAATGACCATGGGCACGGGACGAATCCTGGATAGCTCAGTGGTAAGAGCATTGGCGTACTAAGCCAAAGGTCCCGGGTTCGATTCCCGTGTCCAGGTGTCAATTTTCAGAATATAATATACTCATCTTTTAATAGGCTCAAAACAGGACATTTTAAGATATTTGAGAATTATTGTAATTTTGGAGTAAAAGTTGTTATCTTTCTAGTGGACAGTGTCGCTACCACACCATTCACTTGGTTGAAAGAGAGACCGAGAAGAAAGAATAACAAACATTTCCTCACATTTTATATGCATATGATCATTAAGCTAACTGTTACACTTTGCGTTGGTTTTTCCCAGGCTCGGATTAAGGAATGTGATATGCACAAGAGCCCCTGAGGCTAGGGGCTCCCACCCGCATCTCGGATAAATCACGTTGACCTGTCATATTTATTTTGTAACAATATTATATTTCATTATTTTCATGTTTTTTACCCGTAAAATTTATCCCAAACTAAAGATCTAAACTCTCTAATCGAAGCCTTGTCTGTTCACTTATTGTACCCGATATTTGCCGCTATGTGCGCTGATAGCTAGGTATTGCGTGGAGTCTAACACTACGTGCACCCTTTGATTTTGGCAAACCAGAAAAACATCATATCTGCAGAAGATACCGTTAACTTTTGACAGAAAAATAAACATTGATTTTATATTGACGATCATTTCTGAGATAAAAATAATAAATTACTTGGCACAGGGCCCCCAAAAGTGTTAATACGGGCCTGGTTTTTCCCTCTCATCGGGCTTGGAGAAAGGCTGATTGTTTGGACCAGTAGTTTCAAACTCAAGTTTGTTGAATAATTAGATTAGTGGGCATCTAAGACTCCCAGTAGCACAATACTTAATGTGTCTTTGTAGTTAAAATACATGCTCCCAATAAATGGGTATGTACGCAAGCCCATATCCTGTATATCTAAATGTGCCTCTCGATCAATGGATTCATCACCAGAATATACGTTTACATCACTCGAATAACTCCCATAGCATTTCTGCTCATTCCTTAAATTGTATTATTCCAACAGCAAATCCTGGGTACACTTCTGTGTGTACTGATAACAGCTGTCTTTTATCCTCCTCTTAGTGAGCCTTCCAATACACATCAAATCCACTAGTTCCAGCTGACACCCATACTCAAGAAAACATTCATACTTATCCATATAACATTAAGACCTTTATAAATAATCTTACTTGACAGTAAAATACATATTGGACACCTTTTCTGTCATTTTAAAACAATATTTTACCCGTATTTTAATATTAATAAATATTTATTTTATTTGTAACGACTTTTTAAAGATATTCTGTTGGAGGTATAAATGTATTGTCTAAATATTCCGTTAAAATTTGATACTTTCCCGTCAACCATTTGAAGTAACACTTAAAAATCATTTAGTGTCATCCCTTTAAATTTTCTGAATACTGTACTGTAAACACCCCCCCCACCCCCGATTATCACTCATAAATATTAGACAGGTTGGTCACGAGAGTTTTTTTTAAAGAAAATAACAAATACAACTTTATGGGAGTGAGGCATGAATAGTGTTAGGCACTGAATCCATAAACAACAATCAAGATTGAACAATAATATAAGAAATATGTGACACACCTTCCCACGCTCTCAAATGGCAACTCAAAATAAATCATACAATCTGCAGTTAAATTGACCATCGTACAAATTTCATGATACTAATAATAATAATCGATGGTCACAAACAAAAACAAGGAACTAGTACTGTGAAAAAGATATTTACTCGCCACCATCGGTGGTTCTCAGACAGTCTGAACAGTAAATAATGCAACATATCTCTCCCCAGCCGTAATTGGTCTTAAAATAAATAAATAACAATGATATAATTTAGAAACATAATATGTCTTAACTGGCTGTATTCACGTTTTTTTAAAGCCCATGTTAGAGAATAAACATGCCAATTCGCGGCCCCACATTTACCCAATATAGTATAAACTTTAAAAAATGTAACACTATTAAATTATTTTCCATTAAATAACAAGGGATATAATTTTTAAATGCATAAAATCGGCAGAACTAAAGTATGACGCTGCCAGAATTAATAATGGACTTAAGATGGTGGTACTCTAAGATATAAATTCATCCGTGAGGCGTATGATAAAGGATGTGGGTTAGATAATAAAAAGAGTTCTCCCACAAAGTTGCAAAGTAATGTCAGACATACGGTTTGGTCAAACCGTGCAAATATATTAAGTTTATCCATGGTCTACAAACAAATTAGAAGAGACCAGGTACAGTTAATAAGTTATTAAATTAAATATAAATAATCCTAAAAAAAAATTTTTGAATCATTACAGCCAAACGGAATTTTGAATATACAGATGTAAGCCTATCCTAGGACCAAGGTATTTCACCTAGTAATTGTAGTATAATGTGTGTCTGCATTACAGAACCCTGCCATTATATATCCGACGAATGAAGTCATTTGCTCTCGAGGTGCGGGAACCAAAGAAGAAGGAGCGGGGTAAGCGGTAGCAGTCTTCCAGAACATGCTTAAATAGTCTACACGTTTTAAACACGCGCCAAACAATAATTATTTTAGTTTCTAAAGACTGCCGACGGTGCGCATCCAGTTCGCACATATCATCCGTCTTCTTTTTCTTGGGTGTGGCACAATTCTTGCGAAGAGGAGTGATCTACGACCCCTCGAGTTAGTCTGATATTGGCAGTGCCGCGATGTGTTAGTGGAGTGGAGCCTTGCCTAGACGGGTCAACTGGGGCCGGAAGGGTGAGCCAAACAATATTTTTTTCTTTAGGTGTTGTAACAGGGTTACAATGTCTCCCATTGGGCGAAGATGAAGACGTCCTCAGCTCTATGTGAACGAACGGGAGGGGAGGGGGTGAAGGTGCGTCCCAAGAGATTCACAGCTGGCTTCAAAGTTAGCGACGGCTCTGTTATCGCCTTAGACCTTAACAGGTGGCCTCTCTCTACCAGGGTTGAGAAAGCACCCAGTGAGCACGCCAACAGATTCCATGGCAGACTCTTACTCCGCATGCCCCCATCCGGACATGTCCATCTCGATATAAGTCACACGGGTTGATGACAACATCGGCACGCAGTTCGGACCATTATCATTGTTAGGGTGGTCCACGTTATGGCTAGCTCAGAGATCTTCTCCAGTAGTTCAGCTTCCAGTTGTAAGAAGAGGAAGGGGGAGTGAGAGGAACCGGGAAGAAACAGAAGGCGTCTCTGAGAACACATAACAGACACATGTTTACCCTATTCATCATCAAGACCACGATTTCATTTTATCAACCTTGTTTGCCACTGACACTATTGTATCAAACCGACATTATCTTTCGGCAGAAGCCACAGAAGTACCCACAACCTTCACTAAACATGCCGTAGAGGGTATTCCTCGCCGGGAGTGAACGCTCTTCACAGTATCTCTCGGACGAAGTGACGCACAAGCACACGCTTCACATTTAGAAAGTTAAACGCAAGTTTCTGGCTGAGATTAAGTCTTTACACTAACGTACTACCTTACAGAAAAAAAGCGAAGGCCCTCCCCCAAATCTATACATACATACATATTCACAATAATATTCTTAGGACGTGCTGATATAAATTAAACCATAAAGATTTTTAAAATATTTACACTAAAAGTGACGGAACATTTATGAAGGTCAATGACACATTACACTACTGCCTTAAGGTGGCTCACGTGTGCTCTACGCACCAAAGCTGGGTCAGCTACTTCTTTTAATACCACAGATACAGGAGTCAGGAACCTGTCTATTGACCACGGATCACTCCACTTGTAATCAAGTTTTGCCGAAAACCTGCTCACAGCCGAGCTAAGGAGAAAACTCTTACACACAATTATGCCTCCAAGCTTAAACATGGCAGGGATACGTCCCCGGTCATAAATGGACGCCACCTTTTTCTGTGACCTTTGCAGGCTCTTAAAGGCCAGCTCGCATTTTTCCTCATATGGGCAGTTTACAGCGTCGTTCAAGAGGGGGTCATCATTCCAGTTGGCCATCAAGGAGTGGTTCATGTCCCTGTTGAGGAAGATCGAGGAAGGGGTGGTCTTGACTAACTAATGGAACGTGGAATTGAATGTGACGTTAAAAATCTCAATGTACTGATCCCAGCGGGAGGGATTTTGGTGGTGGAAGATAGTTAAAGCAATATTGAGGTTACAGTTGAATCGTTACACATATTTAGGCGACCGGTTATAGGGGCTGGTGGTTACATGCCTGATTTCCCAAGAAAAACACATATCCCCAAAATCCCTAGATCTGAAACATGGTTCATTGTCGCTCACAACGACCCTCGGGGTTCCTAAGATCACCCAAACACACCTACACAGGGCATTAACAGTAGTCATCGACTTCATTTTCCTAAGTGGGATGAGAACGACAACTTATAAAAAGCGTCCATAGCGACAAGTATAGAAGTGTTACCCTGGAAGGAGCGGGTCAGTGAACCAACAAAGTCAATAAAAACTTTTACCCACGGCCACCTAGCAATATTTGCAGTGGATTCCTATTTTAGAGTTTCGAGTGGGTTTCGCAAACAGACACGGCTCACATTTGCGAAACCAATCCCTAACATCTCTAGACATTAAAGGCCAAATAAACTCTTTGGAAACCTTACGTTCAGTTTTATGAACGCCGCAATGGCCGCTGAGGAGGGAGTCATGAAAGTATTTGGGTAACATCGCCTAAGTTTCTCGGGGACGAAATATTTAAGTCCACCCTTTATTCTAACTACAAGGAGATCTTTATGGATCTCGTAACCACCTACTTTTTCTGCACGCTTAATCCTGCCGATTATCCGCGCACAGAATTGGTCCTTTATTTGATGGTCCTCAATGGAAATGAAAGATTCCGAAATGGTATGTATGCCACATAGTGAGCCCTCCTCCTTACTGTTTCTAACGTTGTCCTTATTCTCTGACATGCGAGACAACGCATCAGCAACAACATTGAGTTTCCTGGTGATGTTATGCGTGGTAAAGTTATACCTAGACAGTTTCCATACCCAGCGACCAATTTTACCCAGCTGATTTGGGTGGTTCCACATCCACTCAGAGCCATGATGTCGCTATATAAGTCGAACTGACGGAGTTCTAGATAATCCGCAAATTTCTCGACACCGTAAGCCCAACTGAGACGTTGCTTCTCGTAAATACTATACTTTCTTTCAGCCGGGCTCAGGGTCCTGCTAGCGAATGCTACCGGCCTACTGCCTTTGGGAGTTTGTTGAGAGAGAACCGCCCTCAGTGCTACAGAAAAAGCGTCGACGTGCAATTGAAAGGGGAGAGAAATGTCTGGCATGTGCGAGACGGTTGGTGAAACAAGATGGCGCTTGAGCGCGACAAAGGTGTCGTTTTGGGTGGATCCCCAAGTTAATGTAGCTCCTTTCCTCTTCAGAGAGTTCAGAGGGTTAGCGATGTCAGAGAAGTTTGGGATAAATCTAGCATAATAGGCGCACATACTCAAGAATCCTAACACACCCTTAATATTCTTTGGTGCAGGGAAGTCTAAGATATATTTGACCTGTTCGGGTTCAAAAAGGCGGTTCCCTTCTGAAATAATATACCCAAAGTACGGGACAGACTTTTTGGCCCAGGTAACCTTCTCAGGGCTGACAGTCAATCCAGCCTCACGCAGGCGCCTCAACATAGTTTCCACGTGACACAAGTGGTCCTCAAATGATTTGCTGTAGATACAAATGTCATCGAGATAATTGAATATGAAATCATACTTCAGGTCAGCTAAGATGTGGTCTAATAAGCTACGGAGTGCTTGCCCCCCACAGCTTATACCCAAGGGAATGCGATTAAATTCATAAATCTGCCAAGGGGCAATCAATGCTGTGTATTTCTTGGAAGACTCAGAGAGCACGCATTGGAGAAAGCTGGCATTTAAATCAATCAGACTGTAATATTTAGCCCCACCGAGATGTTGGAAGATGGATTCAATACTGGGCGTGGGGTACGGAATGAACACAATCTTCTTATTAAGTTTTCTATAGTCAACAATCAAGCGATGCCCATGACCTTTCCTCGGAATTATAAATGCGGGACTAGCATATAGAGATTTGGAGGGTCGAATAACCTCTTTCTTTTCTAATATAACTCTTGAGGTGACCATCTTTCCCCCCCTCCCCTAATACTCAGTATAAAAGCATTGTAGTCTATAGATGCTAATTCCATAAAGAGCAACTTACATACCCATGGCGTTACCGAAACTGGCTTTGATTTAGAAACTAGATGTGATGACGCGATGATATCTATATAAAGTTGATATACAAAGTCTAACAACTTTTCTTGACAATGGTTTGACAGTCTCGATACAGATACATTGGCATGCGACTTTGCTACTAGTGTATAATAGTCTTAAGCGTACCGCCTCCCCACACGACAAGATCCGTACACAATAAACTGGACGGTGATCCCAAAAGTGCTCCTAGCAATAAGGGTGGTTGGTGTTATAGAAGTTTCAATGGGACGCTATTTGTTTATGAAGGGAAGGAGAATTATCAAATAAGTTTTTTTGAGGTGCTTCGACTAAGTAAAAAAGAGATCCTTCCCCAGAGAATGTTTAAAAATGGTATTACCCTAGAAGCTATTTGGAATGACCCTCATTTGGATTTAAAAACAAAAATATATTCCTGATAATGCCCATGAACAATTTTCAATTTATATTCCCCCAGAAGCCATTTAGAGTAGTTATATGAGCTGAATCTGTAAATAAGTTATTACTGATATCTTCATACAGGTAAAGGTAGGTAAGCAAAGGCTAGGATCTTGTTATTGAACGCTCCTGTCCATCCTGATATTTAAATGAAGAAAACCTCTCACATCATCAATACACTTCAATTTGGGGGAAGGTTGGTAAGAGACTGTGACCTTTTTGACATAAGTACAATCTCTCAGGGATTCTATGAAGAATTGGAGGCTAAAACCCTTAAATTAAAACTACTTAAGTGACATGTGTAATGTTTAAGTGTGGTTTGTGCGAGGGAAGGAACCCCTAAATTAGGAAATATATAGTATTGTAGGTATAAATCCAAGATATCACTGCAGAGATAGTCTCCTTCATAGGCTAGAACCTTAATATGGCGATCTTTATAGGCTAAGTTTTCCTGATTGAAAAAAAGAAGGCTACTGATTGCATACAGCAAGTAATCCTATGCCCGGGAGGTAAGAAAAGAGTTGTGATACCGTTTATTCGAGAGGTAGCAGTCACAGTTATCCACCTGAAGAGATGGCAACCACAGGGAGAGGAAAATTTACACAAGGTTACTGACGAAAAAAATATGTCATGGTGACCCAGTTTATTTAGAGGCAAATGGCTTCCTGAGAAGTCAATTAAGTTGTCATGCTGATCAAAATTGTCATTATAGGGAGGAAACACTACCCCCAAAATACACAAGAAATTTGTTCGTTAATAGAGTACTGCGTATTATGTTAAGAGTGCCCAAATTGTAAAACCAAACACCCTTGGAACATATTAGTGAACACGAAAGCTAGAGGGTGATACGTGGAAGTGGACAGAACCTCACGAAACAATAAATAGGGACCTTACGCGTTTCCCCTTAAAGTGTTCAGAGATTGCAAAACAGGGTTGATAAGTATACAGACATACAAAATTCGCATTTGCGATAAAGCGAATTTTTACACGAATTCTACTGTTTTCATGCGAATAAACGAATTTATGGTTTTTTCCTAAATAAATACAATTTCTTTATAATTTGATCAAATACCACGACATTCAATATAATTTTCAGCGTGATAACACTGGCGATAGTGCTACACCAGGGCTTCTGTTTGTATGAATAGCATCAGTTTTTGCTTATTTTATGGGTATAAAAGGGATCACAGAATATACAAGTATTTTCATGGATTTAGTTGTTATTTTAGGTTAACATAAAAATTACGATTTTTACTTTTACACATTTCAATATTTAAATTTCGATTTTTATAGCTCAATTTTTTTTTTTCTTCAGCTATAAAACATAAAATGCGAGGTTCAAGCAAGGGCATTACACAAGGTATATAATTATGACCCTTGCTACAAGCGGTCATGTTTGGCAAAATTGTAACCTCTTTATTTTTTGTATTCCCTTCTCTTTATTTGATAGTTGTTTAGTCTTCTGTAGCAACATGTTTCGATGTTATTATTGCCTGGTCTAAACATAAATCGATAATCCATTATTTCGACATTGCTATTTGTAAAACTGGAAGGTAATGATATTGAGATGTCGAGTTTGACATTACTAAGCGTGACATGTTTTGTGCTTATTTATATTTGACTTTTCTCCAAATATGTAAATAAATAGTTAAATATACAATATGAACAAAACATGTAGACAGTTATATCCTAGTTTTTTAATGAATACTAATTTGACTCATATTTAAGTAAATAATAACATTGCTTTGAGAATATAATATCATCGCTTTCTGAGAAAAATAACACCACTTTTCTTCTAAAAATAACTTCACCTTTTGTATTTAATTTTAATTTCTGTATTTTTGTTAGTTAACTTGATGTATCTATGAGAATTTTTTTTATAATTTCATAGTAGCATAAAAACATACCCTCTCATAATTTTCCAGATGTATTAAGGATGTGTTTGCGGAATAAGTAGGCCTACATATTGTATGATTATTTAAATTTGTGTTTCTTGTTAAAGCTTATAAATGACACGTGCTTTTTATCTTCTAGATGACATTAAATGCAACTATATGCTATAACGGTGTTGTTCCCATACAAAACGAATAGAATACATCCCATGCGATAATATATTCACCATATTTTCATTATTCCCATGTCATTACATCGCTCATTACCACTATACAATAGCCACATCCGCACTACCACAATTCCCTAGGACAGAATGATTTACTTATTGGTCTACATTGAATAAAAATCTCTCCCGAAGTTACAGAATTATACAAATTACCCAATAAATCACTCAAACAAAAATTTACTTATCCAGTTATCTTATTAGCAGCTTCAAAGATCTAGTATTTTTGGTATCTTCCTTCCATTGTTGTATTACACTAATATTAAGCTATTTTCGTGTACACTCCGTTTACCCCGAATGGTAGTAGTCCTAACTTGATAGACTACCTATATACTTTGTTCCTATCTTATAAGCACGCCATATTGGAACAATGCGAGGAAAGCTTGTCACTTTTCAGGGTAAACGAAGGGTACATCTTACTTGTTGGATCAGTTGATGCCCTTCGGCCACGCTCTCCTCCAAGCTAGATACAATTTTCGTCACCTTAGTATTAATTAACTTCCATGATCTGGAGTTCTTGGGGTAGCTGTTTTTTTCTTCTGGAGCACTAATTAGCTAATTTTTGAATGTAAAGGTAGTTTGATCTGGAAAATTATCTTTGCCAGAATTCACTTTCAAATGATCTCCATGGACAGATCTATCCAGACTTTCTATGTTTACGACAGATTTTACTGGGCTGCAAATCCTGATATGCTTCCAGGTAACCATTTAAGCTCTTCTCCTCTGGGCACCCAATTTTTAAACTTGTGATAAAACTCTCTAATGATGAAGCTCTCAATCAAGGATCTTGCAAACTGCAGGCTCTACCAAAACTAATATTATTTTGAAATGTCTTTACTTTCGTGCTAGTTGGCATGGCATTGTGTCGTTAGCGACGGAAATTTCGTTCAATTCAACAACACTGGAAAACCGATAACGTTCCAAAGGACTGCGTGAATGGGATGCAAACATGTGATTGTACAAGATACTAAGACGAAAGTAAACACTATTAATGTAATTGAATAGCCATGAAAAAAGATTTGCTTGGCTTTATTAGTAAAACATTTTCCAATTATTGTTTGCTGCTATGTTATCTTTCTCAAAATATGCACAGATAATAGACGTGTCAATTAATCATTGACTTATTTTAATAGTTATTTCACTTAAGTTCATTTGGCACCGTGCCTATAATTAAAGGTAGAAGTCACGAGATTGATCCACTTGATATTACTATATTAATTTTATCTGAGTAAAAACTCACTTGACAATCTGAATTTTGTATGAATATAGACCTATTTTATTTTTGCAATAATTTTTAAAACCAAAATATAGTAAATTGGTCAAAGAGTTTTAACTATGCACGGATTAATTAGCTTGGTTGGACCTATTTTTAAACATAAACGTTTTTAAGTAGTAAAACCCATTGAAATAGTTTTTAAATAACCACCTATAAATACATAATTAATTAATAGTTCAAGTATTATTTTAAATTTACCTTGTTTATTTATTTTTAAAGAAGAATTTTGAAGTTGTTTACGTAGGCTCATATACATTATATATTTTTTTAGAAAAATATTTTAAATCAAATTTTATATTTATTAATACAATTTATGAAATGAAAGGTTATATTTTTTGATTAAGATACATTTAAAAAATATTTCATTGGTTCAAAATTTGAGCCCTGGTACTCGAGATTAAAAGGAAATATCTCTGCCAACTCAGCCAAGATGGCTTATATTTAACATTATTTACATCCCACACAAACACATATTTTTATTGAAGAATTGCAGGAAATGTTCAAAGCCATAATATTCTTTACTTCTGCAAACCTATTTTAGCATTTGCTACAATTAAAGAAGTAACCAGATGAAGGGAAATGAACTTCTTACCCCATTTCACCGTTCCAGTACCTCTTGACTACGGTTCATTGACACAACAAATACCCATCCGAGCATAAACGTGGCGCGTGATGGACTGATCGAGCCCACCCAGGTTCGAACGCTGGCCGCTAGAGGTCGCGGAATACTGGAACTTTCCAAAGAGCTTAAGAAAGGAAGTAATGCCTGTTCCACTCTAGAGGAGAACATTATAGTGCTTTGGAGTTCATTCTCAGAGCTATATTTGTAACGCGTATCCCCCCTTTTGTGATCCAAATATGCTCCCCCACCTTGTTCCATGTTTCTATGGGTTTTCAAGCGTATATAATGCATGTATGGCAATATGACCGGCACTTTTGGACTTGACTCTGAATAGTGGAATACGAAACCTTGACTTCACATTTATTAAAATGTAAGAACCCATTTTCTTTTCAGCTTGAATGAGTTTTTATTTATGTAACCATTTCAAAATTCATTTTTCGGCCTATTATATTTTTTTGTCAGTAAATTAATTTACTTTGCTATCATAGATTGGAATTAAATTCGATGATAATTAATATTATGAGATTATTCAGAGACTTTTATATTGAGCTCATACATATTGTCTAAGATCGATACATATCGAACTTTGAATATCGATATTTGGTCTGGAAGCCAGATAGAAAAAAAATCACTCTGATAACATCTGATAATCCGGTTTGTTAATTTATATTACTTTTGTGAATGTTCATCCTATATTTTAATATTATGGGAAATATTAACTTATTGTTTGAAATTACATTGTAAGTAATCAAGTCCTTTCTTTATTATATATTCATCGAGGATTTTCTCTTCTAAAACAAGAAAATGAATTATAGCCGTTTTATTGATAATAACTGATTATAGAAGCCTTGGTAACTTTTGATCTTACTTCGAATCCTTTCGGGCTCAAATTTTTATTTGTATATACTTACGACTAGTGGTAATACTCTTAAAAATTTGTAAATAGAATTGTTTTTAACATGGGCTATATAGCGTTATTTGACGAGTAGGTTTCATGAGAACTAATGGTTAAATTTAATTTATTTAATTTTTCTAGCAAATCTACTAATGTTATGTTATATTTAACCTTGATATAATCTTTATATTTACCTTTGATACACATATTTAATCTTAAATATCTACCCACTTTACGCCTATTGTATTGGTTTTTCTTTACACCATCATATAGGTTTTATCTTTTGAAATATATATATATATATATATATATATATATATATATAATTATATTTTCTATGAATAAACATCCAAAACTGATTTATTGGTTTTTTCTTAATGTTATATATAGTTGAGTTTACTTTTCTAGAGTACCCTTGGGGTATTTATGTATTTGCTTAGTTGTTTATTTATTCTTTTTTTTTAATTTATGTATTTGCTTAGTTGTTTATTTATTCTTTATTTTTTAAATTTATATATTTATAAAATGAAGACGGCAATCTAATAATTATTTCCGCAACTAGATGAGTTGCGTGCTCTGAGTTACAGGTGTCTATACTCAGACAATTGGAACAAATTCACTCAAATGACCTAACTCTGATTATGTTAATAATTTTTTGTTTTATAGTATTTGAGCCTTCTGTTTGATTGGTTAGGTAAAGGAGGTTTCAAAATGTAGAGAGATAAATGCGTCCATCTTGTTTTATGTTACTTCACTCGCTGGACAAGCCCTGTCTCGTACGGTGTTTAGCTAGTGAGGGGATATCTCTCGCAATACGTTAGTGTGGCGTGAGTTTTTGCAGTTCAGCTGTTTAAAAATTAGGTATCTGCGAGATTGTGCGTGAGATTCTAGCAATCCGCTGGTGACTCGCAACCCGCACTTTTAAAAAACATGGGCCCCGACAATTTTTATTATAACTTTTATCATTCAGATTGAATCTACGCTGGCCTCCCCACGTTTGCTTGATTCCTATCATAATTAATATTTTCATTATAGCTCGCTGCCCAATCAGGTTTTAACAAAGATAATCTTGTACAGGGGTTTATAACCAAGAAATAATTCATTAGTGGTGTAGTGGTATGGGGAGTTTTTAGGTAAAAAAAAGTATTAGGGTGGATATTATTTTCCAATTATGAAACTATTATCTCTCATTTGGTTCCTTTTCCTGTAAAAAAGATTAGGCAAAATATGAGCACAATTGAACAGTATTTAGAAGTATCTCAATGATGGTGGAATTTATAATGTTCATGATAAGGCATTAGTGTTTGTTTCCAAATTTGAAGCTCTTTTTGATTTCAATCATGCTGAGGCATTAACCAAGATTTCGCCAGTAGTACAAGAAGTCAAGGATTTTTTGATACCCCAGAGAAAAATGGAAGAATTAGGTCAACGGTGGGAGTAGATAAAACGCTTGCTGTTAAAGTAAAAATGAAAGAGAGGAAAGATGTAGGCCAGACAACAGCAAATTAAGCAAAGGAGACTGTTAGAAGATTATATAGCAGAACTAGTTGCATATGCTGATTTTGAAAACATCTCATCTGAAGATGGTGATGAAAAGATGTAAACTGAGGACAATGAGATTGAGAAGGCTGTTGGAGACATCAAATTTGAGGTACCTACAAAGAAGAAAATAAGGGGTGAAGGGACAGTAGCTACTTCAAAACTATCAGCAGCCCTTGATCGAACAAAGTGTCGAACTGGAAGGGTGTTATTACTATAGTGGAAACCACCAAAATCTCAGGACAGAACATTGATGAACATTCTCTAAATAGAGACACAATTTGCCGATAAATAGTAGAGCACAAAGTCGAGAGAGTTGCTAACATAAATACTAAGTTTCAAGGTTGCTGTTCACTGGGATTAAAAACTGATCCATTATCTAATTGGAAAAGAGAAAGTCGATCACCTGCCCATATTAGTTTCCAGGAAAGGAGGAGTTTCTCATTTACTCACAGTTGCTAAGATTCCATCCGTAACAAATGAAGCTTACGCTGTTGCTATCTTTGAAACTACTAAAGACTGAGGTGTAGCCAACAACTGACGCTCTCTGTGCTTTGACAGGACCAGCACAAACACTGATTATATCGCTGGTGCCTGTGTCCTAGAGCCAAAGCTTGAAAAGGATCTCTTACCACTAGCGTGTTGACATTATATAATAGAAGTGATAATTGTAACAGTGTTTGAGGTGTGTATGGGAGTTATATTTTAATCTGTTCAAACGCTTCCAGGAATACTGGATATTCATAGATACTGACAAGCATGAAACAGGGATTGCAGCTGACATCGCAACTCGTGTAGAAGATATAAAGCAAGCTACCATCGATTATACAAAAAAGCATCTAGAACAGTCAGCCAAGGGTGATTATAAAGAATTCTTAAAATTTGTGATTATCTTTCTTGGTGCTGCTCCTGCCAAAGTAGCGCGATTTATGTCACCCTGAGCAATACAGTGTCCGTTTGATATCCAAAGTGATATATAGCCAAGATCTGGATGTTCAAGGCTCAATTAAAACTGACTTCTAAAGAAAAGAAAATATTACGTAATGTGCGTGTTTTTGCAGTACATGTCTACATGAAAGCCTGGATCATTGCACCTCAAGTTTCAAGTGCTCCTTACGATGATCTGTTGATGTTGAAATCGCTAAATGAATATTCGTCAATCCATTCAGCCGTCTCATAGTCAACATCATGTAAGTTTTCCAATAGCTTATGGTATTTGTACAGGAACATGTTGGTTTATCATTCTTTGACATTCAGGTCAGTTCGTCAACCCAAATACTGATGGTTAGTGGCATGTAGAATGAAGGAGACAAGAACAAGATCAAAATCATTACAAGCGAATCACTGTTGCGCTTCATTCATTCAAGAGCTAAAACTTTGAATATTTCGTTATAGCCAAGTCGGTGACACTGTTCCGAATGTTGGAATGTCCAGATGAGTTTCTTTCGGTTGATACAGACTTGTGGGAGGCCAGAGATGACTAAAAATAGGCTATATAAACATTTAAGCCTCTAAAAGTATTTAATGACTATGGCACTCATTCAGGAGTACCCATGATGAAATGCAGCTACAATTCCTGCTGCAAGTTATTGATGACCATAGTAAAACGTACCCTGACAGCAGAAAACAGACACGTTCTGATTCTCTGTGAAGGAAATACATTTAGAGTTTACTACTGTCAGACAGATAACGTTAACAATAAACTGAACAAATTATACAATATTAATGTATTTAAATATATACTGACTCATGAGTTTCCTATAGTAAATTAAAATATACCCATTTATAATTTGTTGAACTTTCATAA
Source organism: Timema douglasi (assembly GCA_901482245.1). NCBI lineage: Eukaryota > Metazoa > Arthropoda > Insecta > Phasmatodea > Timematidae > Timema > Timema douglasi. The sequence continues at coordinate 100,526 of CABEEJ010001229.1, forward strand.
CTTTTGTAATCTTTGGGTCACTTGAGCTACCCATAAACAAAATAATTAGTTGCGCAAACTTTTTATATGGTGTTTTTATACAAAAAGGGACAAANTAAGACTTACTCTTTTTTTTTAACTTTTAAGCTCCACTTTGACTAGTATGCGTCCAACTTATGTTGAATTGTTCATTGCCTGCTTTTTAAATTGTCTTTCAACATCTGTTTGAACAGTAATTTTCATAGTTGTAGCTCCAGGCTTTGCTAAGCCTCTCACAACCGGGGGACTTGATTCTGAGTACACATAATGTTTCATTCCATTTCTAGTGAGAATTTGTTGAACCCTCAATTCACAAATTTGTGGACTACCATAAGTTACTACAGCTGCTGGTAATCCGTATGCTGCAAAACGTTTTCTAATCTTTTCAATAGTTTTATCTTTTTATGTTGACGAAATTATGCACATTTCAATAATTTTTTAGAGTCTGTCAACAATAAATAAAAAATATCATTATGTTTACTTAAAATGAATATGAATAATATTCCAGTTCAATTTTGGCCATGGCCATGGGTGTAATGGCACTTAAGGGGATGTCTTTTGAGAAAGCTGACACACAGGAAAGATTTTTATCGGATTTTCGATTTGATCCCTTTTTAGTTGCCAACCTACGTAAAATCTTGCAAAATTCTTATTTCTTCCATCTTAGTAATTATAGGTTCAATAGCCTATAACCTCCCATAAATTATGTTAGTACTCTATTTTCCCACAGTAAACAATAACGTTCCTCTTTTAGCTCATTCATTTTAAAAAGTATGTTGAGAGTTATTCATTATTGATACGTTTCGGCCTTCCATAACACGTTAAGTCAAATACCTCTAAACTTTCTTGTAGCCAGTGCAATTTCTTTATTTTTAAGAGCTACTTCTTCAACACGTAAAAAAAAAAAACTTCTTTCTTTTCTCTTTCATGCTATTTTATTGCTCACCGCGGTATTGTATCCACATTGAAAATATTTTCTGATTTCTTGTATTTATTATTCTTTTGGTAAGACATTAGAGTGAAAAACCAATATTGGATTATTGCTGCAAATAATGTTTGGAATCAATTTTTTACCTAAATAATATTGCCATTGGTTTGATATTCATACATATAGTTAATTTTCTTATATATATATATATATATATATCTATCAAAGCAATGTAAAAGAGATATACCTCACACACACACAAACACACGCATGTATATTTCTTTTGCATTCACTTTGTTGTATACCTATAAAGTTTCTAGATTTAAAGGTAATTGGTTTTGCTTTGCCATTCAGCGTTATTTGTGAAATTTCTTTCCCCATGGCAATGCATTTCCCTTTGGTGTCTAGGTTAGGACTGTAGGAGTTAGCACTTGGATTTTCATTAAAATATCTTTGCTTTCATTGGAGGCCTTCTCAGAAATTCTTATCCATTTCCACTCAACATTAACCAGAAGCTTATAGAGTGGGTGATACGCCGTTAAATATTATTCATAAATTAACCATACACATTTAATAATTCAAGGTAGGGACCATTATTGTTCAAGATTTTGGAAACGGGGGTCATTCCTGATGACCTTTGATTTTTTAATGTTTGGATGAATGTTATCATTGTGATTTTATTTTACAAATAAATAAAACTTGTCTTTTAAAAAAACTAATGTTTTTAAAAAAAATTTAGTTTTATCTTATATAGGGCCTATAGCCAATAAAAATGTCATTGATCACGATGATATATTCCTTAGTATATAACCAACCATGATTATTTCATCAAAATAGCAACAAACTTTACCCTTATATAATCATATATTTTACACTTCTTGTTTAATAATGCTCTTGCACTAAAAATGCCAAACTGTAAACGTGTTGGTCGGTATAATCCATTAATATTATTGAAGACCAACTCATTTTGGGAACATCTGCTAATCTGAGCTGTTGATATCAATCTGACAAATACATTTTTGTAAAATATTCACCCATAAAGGTCAGTGGAAAATTCCCTGGGAGTGGTATCTAAAGTGTTGGGAAAATGTGACATTATACTTCGTGCGCTGAAACAATAAAAATAACACAATGATATATATATATTTATTTATTTATTTATTTAGCACCGCGTCTTACTACAACAAAACGGCAATTAATCCATTTTTATAAGTGCCGCAACCAGAACATAGCCAACAACCAATAAGATGAAACAAGTTCTGACCTACTAATGTTTAAGAAACCAAAGGTGATTTTGATGAAGCTATATACAAAACTTGATTCCGGTTATTTAAAATTTTGTATGAACTTTAACGACGCTTTTGTCCAGTAGCTAGAAGCTTTGATGGCATGTGTAGTACAATTATTGATTTATATATGTTAAGGACATCTAGCTGGCCCCCTTTGGCTAATCCCAGAGATTATTACAGTGATTGTAAAAAAATCAATGCACAAGAGCTGAAAGATACGGAAACTAAATTAGAGTATCAGGCCAAGGCTGCACAATTGAAAGCGCAGAAATGTATTTGGCTCTATTATAAACATTGGGATCGTACGTGTGGGTCCGGGAGGTAGCTGAATACATTATCCACTATCATTAGTGTTTACCACATTAATACGGGTGCATTTCAATGAGTTCTGACTGTTTGTCTTTGAAATTCTCCCACTAATTCTGACTACTGACAATGGTTTCTCCTAAATTATTTCCTATTCTCTCTCCATGCAGATGCACGTATAATTATTTTAATTCAATTCGCATCCCTCTCGTTTCTGTAACACCTTCCCCAGGAATTCTAGATTCATCTCTTTCTCCAATAATACACTAAACATATGGGACATTTTGTGTGTCACCTCTATTAAATTAGATTATGAATAAAACCTGTAAATAAAGAATATTTAGTTAACACAAAGCATAAGTTTGTACACCAAGATGTTGAGTTTTGCAATATTTCAGGTTGATAATGTCCACTCAACTTGTGGTTTACCTAAGTTGGTATTTATTTTAAAACACATTTTCATAAAAATATAGGGTCGAACAAATATTAAAACGGCTTCATCGAGTGGTGCAGATAAATACAGATGACAGTCTGTTAAGTAAAATATTTTTGGATTACACAACTTGACTACAAACTTAAAAATTCGGGATTTTTTTTTTACATCATCGCGTCTTACTAACCGTTTGGGATGCACCCTTATACATTAATTACTTCAATTTGTTTATGAATAAGAGAGAGAGGTCAAATTTAAAAATGCACGCGCATTGGTATGGAGAGAGAGTGGGAAGATATTAAAGTGGAACCCCCATCATTACACCCGACCTCAATTCGAAGCCTAATCTCACCATCAATGGAAGTCTAGTCTATAGTGAGTGATGTCTGAAACCATCCGAGCACCAAAGCGGTTTGTAATTTCTTTTATCACTGCGTCTTATTACCCGTTCCGATTATACGTCTTATACGTCGTATGTATTATACGTCTAATGTGTTAGGGATTAGGAAGGTTGAATTTAGATTAAGTTTATCCACATTTGCGTGGAGAGAAAGAGAGTGGAAAACCATCGAGGAAAAACTACCCTCAGTACACCCAACCGGGATTGAACCCTAATCTCTCCCGCTTAGATGGGCTAGTCTATTCTGAGAGTAGCACCTTGGACCACTTTGCCATAGAACTGGGTTTTAATTAATTAGTAATGCACAAAACATATTCTAAGCTCAGCATATTAGTACGTTTTCAATTATTACTAATAACTAAGCTTAATCTCTGGTTTATATTTTTAACTTAAGTCATGTTTTGAAATCCAGGGTTTGGTTTATATAAGTCGTATTGTATTACCAATCCATAGCTTGAAAGTAGACGTGTTTAGTTACACCCCTATTCTATATTACTGATCCACTTTGTTAAGCCTACTTCATCCACCGTGAAAGCTGTATCGTAAGCAAAATAGAGGAGCAAAGTCATTGGGAACATGTAGAGGGTGTTTTTAAAGATAAATAGGGGTGGATGTTTCGCGTATTCGTGTCATCCGTACTTCTCTCTTTTTCTTTTCACTTCCCTTAATAACCACGCAGTGTTCTCCCCTTTGCCACCCCTTGGGAACGGTATTCGTGCTTGATCGACCACAATATCATCAAGTTACCCCCACCCTCAAACCTTCTCCACTACTCTTTATCCTTCAATGCTGCGCTGGCTTTTGATGTGATGAAGTCCTCCCCTTCCAGTTCGGTTCTTTACACTGATTTAACCATGTGGGCCAGTCGGTTTATTTGGAAGGGAGGGCGCATGGTGACAGCAGGCACTAGGATTGTTTGAATTCATGACGGAGTAACTTTCAAAGTGCGTACCCTACACTTTGCAATTAATGTGCTCCAATATGAAGAGTGGGAGAAGATCTCGGCCGGTATTTTTAATATCTCATAATATCGGTACCTACTCACACACAGGGGTTGTTCATAGGAGGGGTTACGATAGTTGTGGGTTGGTACGCTACATGATTTGAATAAGTTATAAAGAAAGTATACCAAGACAAATTTTGTATGTGATACCATCCAAACCCGATTCCAGTACTTACTAGAGCGGGCTAGGTTGAAATGATACATCCTAAGAACCTCAGGATGTACTAGTTTAGCACAGTTTAAATTAGTTAATCCTGAAATTTTGGCCTAGCTCATATGATAAACTAGTATAAACTTCAATTTTACTAGGCCAAACAAGCGCTAGGTTAGGTTAGGCTAGGCTAGGTTAGCTAACAACACTTATGCGTGAACTGTGCATTATGAAATATGTCCAAGGTCGATTCATCGTATGGGTTAAGAAGGATGAAAACCAGTATTGCCTAAAACATCAGGCTATCAGTTTATTCTAGAAGTGGCAGACTGCATCAGTTTGGCCTAGTCCGATCTAGTTTGTCCTGTAATTGTGTTTGGACTGTAACATAAGCAAATATATTAAATTCTTTACCATTCATTTACTGAGATAGATCTGACCACTCTTCCGCGGAGTCCTTACGTTGGATTGTCACCTCTTGTGATACTTGAATCGTTATTAAGAAGGTTCTAATATTACTAATTATTAAATTAAGTCAAGAAGGAGGTGTGGTTTGTACACCTAATTAAGAGTAACATTCCAGAAACAATTAATAAAGAATTAACTAACAAAAATTGGTAACGATTCTTCTCTTCAAATACAAAGAAAATGTTAATTTCTCCCTTAACCAATAATTTAAACTGGAAGTTTTGAATAAAGTGCTATTTATAATCGTTGGCAATAATTGAACTGCACTTTTGAATCTTCCTGTACTGATAAGAATACCGTTAAGAATCGAGTCTCAGTTGTTGAACCCAGTGTAAAGCTTTCCCATGAGCTCAGCAAGAAATATCAGATTATTCGTGACGGGCGAATATTTTCCTACGCTGGTTTATATTCTCTGATCACAAAAGGGAAGGAGGAAGAGTAAGCTCTGGATGAGAGAGATCCCGCGGGACGAGCTGAGCCGGAGCTAACAATACACGATCGATCATATATCTCTCTGGTTGTACCGGTCCACTGTTTGTTTCGTCCCTCCATGATTCGCGCAGGAGGAGCCTTCCTAGGCCAGTGGTCAGTGAAGAGACTGGGTTCAGAATATACAAGATTTGGTAGCAGACGAACCGGAATACATTTCCTTGGCCCTTTCATGTTAATGAAAGGTTAGACACTTCTTTAAAAAAGTATTGTAAAAGTTCTTAACACAAAGGATCGGTTCCCCCCTAGATGCACATACAGTAGTCCCATGGCTTCTTTGGTGCTGACCGACAGCTTTGAAAAGCTACCAGACCAAATTATGTATCCCTACGCCGAACCATATGATCTGCAAAAACATGTGTTTAGCAGCTGTCACTTCTGACGGTCAAAATTTAGGTATATACCTAAATGTTGAGTGTCAGAAGTCAGCTTTGAGCTGTCAGCCAGATCTAAAGAAGCCATGGGGCTACTGTATTTAGGAAACTCTTTACTCGTAGTAGTTCCGATATTGATTCAGCGCAGCTTGTATACAAATATTCTGACCTATTTAGGATTCAAACCGAAGTGGCTGATCAGTACTTGAGTTGTCACGTCTTGAGTCCGCGGGCAGTCGGTCCAAATATCAAATTCATTTAATCGAGTTTGTTGATGATGGAGACGTCAGAGATTGAATCCTGGTTGGCTCTTTTGAAGGCGTTATTTCCTTGATGTTTTCCCACTCTCTAAATGCAACTGAGAGGAATAGTCTCTATAGTTTTACCTTCCTAGTGGTTATGTGATGATATTTTCTTTCTAAATGCCTGGAGGAAATACAAACACTTCTATTAAGAATATATTTATTTTTCGAAGCTTGGAGGATAGACAAGTGCTGCGACTAGGAACATACTTCTCTAACCGAAGGAACAAACACAAACACTGCTATTCGGAACATATTTAGTTCTTTAAGTTTGGAGGAAAGATAAACAATGCTACTAGGAACATTATTTATTTAAGTCCGGAGGAAATAAGACAAAACTTCTACTAAGAACTGTAACATTATGATGTGTAATGTTACAATGGGACCACGCCCACTACGAACATTAATGGATGTGACGCTTCAATTCTTACTACCCGCCCCAATAAAATCAATTAATCTTAGGATCCCTACAATAGTATTGTTCGCTGTTGTAGTTCATGTAGGCTAAGAAGAAATAATATAACCATGCTGGACAATATCTTTCACAACTCGTATCAAACCAATGTAAAATATATTATATCCACGTACTTACCGTTTGAATATGCTGTCTCTAGAAACCTGCTAGGCTGGACGACTCGCGGTAAACCAAGACCGGCGAATGGAGCATGAGAAGCCGGCGAATCTACCAACACATCCCCGCACTTCAGCTGTACGTGCGTGAAATGAACCTACGATTATCTACTTCGTCTAGAAGACAACTATGTTGCTGACCTCTGGCGGACACTGGAGGAACTTACTTAGAAACATCGTATGATTGGAGATATCCACTATATTCCAATGGAGCAAGATCAACGTTCATCGAAATCCACAAGTTTTGCAGGCATCGTGACGTCACCGCGTGTGTTTTGTTTCCCAATAACAACAATGAAAATCCCTATATAATGGCTATGCTACAGTGTAAAGACAGACTATTCTACCTTCGACCATCGACGACAGGACATTGCCATGGAGCTGGGCAATGGCTAGGAGAAGGACTTGTAAATGTTTCGTATTTCGTCGCTTAGACGAGTGGAGTTATGGACTCTAACTTTTTTCTTTAATCTTCAAACATAAAAAATATTCTGTTTTAAAATTTATTAAATTCTTTTTTTTGTCGATTTAAATTTAAATGTCGCCGCTCGGGCGCTAGCCTTTTTTATTGTACTTTTTCACGTATATATTTTCTATTACGTAATAATTAGAAGTTGTCAGAATTATATTTATTTGTTTGGATTTGCAGAATATTCCCGTTTTTTTTAAAGTAACTTTTCATATTAGCATATATAGTTAGAATTAAAGTAACGAGATATAACCTTTTGAAACTTGAATTAGTATAACCTTGTAACGTAAGTTCCTTTTGAACAACTCAGTTTGTTTGTTTAGTTTGGGAACTGTGTGTTCCATATTCTGTCAGGTCGAGTAGTCCCGTGGGTGATTGGCTTGTGTCTGGTAGTCAATCTCTCACGTTTATGTAAAGTTTGTATTGTATTTCGTCAACATTTACTTTTCTTTCAAGTTTAGATATCGTTGTCTGCGCATAACGAAACCTTTTGAACAATATCAAGGTGCCCATTAGGCCCTTATAACTTTTGTAACACATTTAAATAATTACTCTGTAGTTTTGTCTCATATAGACCGATCTATCAATTTTGTGATAGATATCATGTTTCCTTTTTATTTAAATACTTGCACAACTTAATGTCGTAAAGTTGTTTACTTCGAGTATGATTTCCAACAGAACTCATTATGATATAATGAGACCATTTGTTTTCATCTGCGCTTTTGTCATTTATTGAATAAAATTACTCTTTGTTGAATTTACGTATTTTTACCGATTCCATTTATGTATATGTAGTTTATATCCTCTCCTTTTATTACCTTTTAATGGTCGAGGTAATAACAAGACGTAGAGAGGGTGTAACAGAACATATTTATTTCTTTAAGCCTGAAGTAACTAAGATAGCCACTGCTATTAGGAAAGGCTTTTAGAATAAAGGGCTACCTCGATCAGTGATTTTCTTGAGGCTGGTTGGGCAGGGCGTGTGACGTCACCGGGTGACCACGTGACTACCCCACTAGCCATACATCCCAGTCTCTGATGGAGAATAACTTTACCTACTATTAATTTATATCTATTACAAAGGCTTAGTTATAAGGATATCTTTATTTACCTAGTACATAAAGCATCGTTACATTGTATTTCTTAGAAATGTCTTAATTTTTCAATTTGTGTAAACATGACAGGTATAATATTCTAATGAATTAATACTATTAATGTATAATAAAAAAAATATATATATATTAAATATTCACTAACAAATGGTTCACACTTCAGGTTTGTGAGAATATCAAGAATATTGTATATTTTAATACAATGATCGTATTATCTATTAGTACATAACTTATTAAAACACTTTAAGAATAATCAAGAATTGAACGTCAAACAACAATTTTGTATCGTAACGGCATTAGGGTCCGACTGCGGTGCTGGTGCACTTACCATTTGTTTGCCCTCTCTGTTCTCTCTATCTAGCTCTGTCTAGCAGATAACTATGCTATGGGTAAGGCGGTGTGAGGGGTGGTATTTTACTTAAAAGATAAGTGATAACATATTCGGTCAACATTTTTTGGATGGTTTTTTTCACCGAGTTCCAATAACTTTAGTTAAGTCGAGTGGCCACTTAGAATGCTACCCCCAATATCATTGGTGAAGGAACTGCATGTCTTATCGAGAAAAGCTTTATCTTAGTACGCTCTCATTTAACTGTTGCCAAATCTCCTTGCTCTCAGTTAAGTCTGAAGGCGCTGTTTCTTTGTTTTGTTTTCAACCGAATGGCATATATGTGCGGGAAGAACATGACATATAGTTTGGTCGCCTTAAGTGTAGACTATTAGCCACTCTGTTGGCACAGAACATTGCCCAGGGTACACCATGGGAGGTTGTCTACTGTGCTGGGTTTAAGAAGGAGCTACTGGCAGCCTCGACTAACCAGCGTTGCGAAACTTGTCTTAAATTTTACGGGAGATTTACAACATGAAAACGAGAGAATGACAAAGCCATACACGCTTACAGTTGCCTGAGAGATGCTGTCCTCTGTAGTGTTTCAACTTTTGGTTTCCTTAGAAGCGTCATGTTACCATGGTAACCAGTCTAAAAGAGTGTTGCCTAGGTTTAACTCAATTTTCATCCTTCATTAAGGCTTTCTGGCTCGTAATGGGTTTGAGCAGGGCCATATTTAAGGGGGAGAGGGGTACGGAATCAAACTCCTCCCCCCTCCCTTCCGAAAACATATGTTTAAAAAATACCAGAAGTGAATGAGGTATAAATAAAGTTTTAAGAAAGAATAACTGTTAGTGTGCGCCTGTCCTATTGGATTGGATGAGTTTGGGTAAGAAAATGAGTGCGAAACATCTGTCAATGAGGTTGAAGTGTGTGTGGGGG
>CABEEJ010001229.1:110536-131690 GCA_901482245.1 Timema douglasi
GCGCATTTATTATGAAGGTCACAAGGTGTATTTCCACGATTTTCCTGTTAATGTTGTTGGCAAGATTTTTGTTTAGACCTTTTGGCATGTAAGTGTTAATGTTATTGTCCGTTGACTTGAATCCAGTTTTGTAGTTTACTATTGAATATATTTTAAAATAATTTTGTTAAGTAATTTTGTTTAATTTCACCTACTAGGCTGTAAAACATTAATCGGAAAGTAGATTTTAAATGGCAAACACGACCATGATTTATTAAGCCAGGTTATATTGACCTGAAACAAATATAATATACACACAGGCGTGTTAAGGGTTTTTGATGAAGTTTACCATCAGTGGAGATGGGGGAAATAAACTCTTTTTTTGAGTGTGTTTTGTCAGGTTTATTTATAGTATTTACAATAGGTATTATGTAATTAATTTATTAGAGTTATGCAAAACTAGTATGTAAGTTACTTTCAATTTTTTTTCTTTCCTAAGATGTATTTTGTACAGTTCACCTGAATGTACTTTATCGGATTAAGCCAAGGTCATTTCAAATAGAGATGTCTGAAATCAATTATAGTAATTTGTTTATTTATCAACAATGTCTTAGCTTAATTTTCTAGTGAAAACATAGCATAGATTGTTGTTGATATTTAGTTTGAGCATACTTATTACCAAAATTATGGACAGCAGAACAAAAATATGTATATAGATTATTAATGTGTCACTTTTTCAGTTATTTAAAGTACATAGGTAGAAAACCCGATTAATACTATGTTTCATTATAATACTGTATGTATCAGCTATGTTGTAAAATATAGAAAATATCATTTGCATAGTATAAAAAATACATATAAATATATACTTGTACCTCACGACTCACACATATATGGTTAACTAGTAGAGAATTGTTATCAGTTTAGGTGGCTTAGGTGGTTGTTCGTTTGTTTTTACAAAATATGATATTGGAATAACATATTAAATATTAATTCTGTAAAATATTTCTAGTTAATTATTTAATTGGACCCGAACATAAATCCTGAATACGGACCTGGGTTTGCGAGATTGATGGAAACACATTGGACTCACAACATACTTGGACAATAAATAAACACAGCACAAGCACAACCATTTGCTGAGGGAGAAGATGGGGGAGATATATATGGTCCCACCAATGGTATTTACAGTAAAAAAAATTAGGGATGTGCGAGAAGCATGTTTTTAATTCGAGATGATATTAGAAAAACTATCGAGACACGAGAACGAGACAAGAAAACGTCCTTTGAAAGAAAAACAAATTGTTTATCAAAGTAAATATATATTTTATAGAGTTCCTTTTTTACATTTGAGCTGGCGCTTGCTATATATTGTATTATATATAGTTCATTCAAACACTTAGAGATACAACTCATACCCATTTTAAATGCAATTAATAAAATAGTGATATGTAGTTACAATGAACACTATTTATAATTTAATTTTGTAGTGTAAAAGCTTATATTGTCAAAGTTTGATACTGAAAAACAATATTTATAACCAAAACATTTCTTAATGAAAGAGGTTTTTGGAGGGTATGTGGCCTATTTTTGGATTATTACGGTATAATAGGAAATAATAAATTCTCGGGTTGGTTTTATAATTTCTTAGGACCATTATTTACATATTTTTGATTGCTCGAATTTTCGAGATTAATTTTTTAAATTTCGAGATGAGATCAAGATTATTTTTTCCTTGAATCTTTGAGATATTTTCGACTGCATGCCCCTAAAAAAAATCCTTCCAAACCAGAAAAGTTAGTTTTGCATCTATGGACTCGGCTCGTGTCCGAATGTGTGAACAGTACCGGCTGGATACAATGAAATCTCATATTTTAAAATATTTTGGACAAATTTCAATAAAGTTAAATTATATAATGGTGTTTCAAATACTTTACTTAAACAAGTTTAACTAAATCTTGATTAAATCAGATTTTTAGCAACTTACATATTAAAAAAATATGTTTAAAGACTGTGCTGTTTACAAAGTTTCATTGAAGTGGAACACATTATTTTTTTTTTCTATTTCGCACAACATTTATCAAACAAATGAGATCAGCATTATTAAATTTTAATAAATTGATCATTTTTAAATTCATTTTAAACGTAATTAATGATATTCTTTTGAGTGAATTTAATGTGACTTGATCTAATTATATCTATAAATTACTCTTTAAATACAGATCATGTCTAATTGTTTCAAAGAACAAGAAAATATTCCAATATATAAAGTTTTAATAAATAGTACAAGTTTACTACAAACCCCGTTTAGTACCATACAATGTGACTGTCCGTTGCCATTTTGTTTCCTAACACTCGATACCGGCCTATTAGCTTCAATGTGTGACACTCATTAAGCTACAAATAACTAAAAAGTGATTATATTTTACACATTATGAACATTATTTTACATAAGCAGGACACTTCTTTCATTTCTTCTAATATCACATCAAGTAATATTTACACTTCAAGATTTTATTTTCAGATCTGATTTTCCCACATATGCTAAGACGAGTATTGACTACGGTGTCAGCGGTGGAAGCAACCATTTTATGTCCTATCCATCCGCATGTGTGTATTACAATTATTTCTCTATTCTTTTAATAGTTACGATAGTCTATAAGGAACACACAATTACACCAAGATAAAAGAAGAATTTCCGATTGTAATGTTTTGTTTATTTTCCATTAAACCAAACTTACATAGACAAATAAATACAGCAATATATTTTAATTCAAAGTATTAGTATTTTATTCCTAGACACTTTGTAATTGGATTTATTAGTGCGCTCTTAAGCCAAAAATTTTTAAAGGGGAAATTAAGGAAAACCAACTAGGAAGTTAAATTGATATGAATCTAAAGTCCCATTGAGTAACAAACTATTCTCAGAACACTTGTGTAGTGATCCAGTCTCGTTATCCTGAACTGAAAACTAGATTCAGGAAGGGAAACACTTTATTTAAGATATAAGAAGGGGTTTGAAGACATCTTACTTGTACTTAGTTATGTATTTATTTGTAGAGCTACACTGTTACCCCCAAGCATAAGCGCCGGAACTAGGGGAGGCTTGGGTGTACCTCCCGATCTCTCTCTGAGGGGTGGGAGTAGGAGGAAGGTTTTGGGAAACGTTGTGCAATGATTTAATTATGATTCTCGACATCAGTAACATTTAACAAGCTTGAATATACAAATCCCTTATTTGCATGGGTCAATATTTATTAACGCGCATACATATGACAAAAGTGAGTGCGATGAATCCCTAGTATATTGTTTTGTAGTCATATAGGAGAAAGTAAAAAAAAAAAAGAGTTTAGCCTAAGCAAACCTTTAATTCAAACACATTTCGATGTTTTGATAGATCAAATTATACTCTATACAGGAACAATTAATTAAATAAATGGTAGGGTACCATCGTGAAAACTTTGTCACATAACATTATATCCCAGAACCAAATTTACAAAAATAGTTTTTCATACAAATGCCTTTATGTAAGTTTTAATCAGATGAACAGACGGGTTATCTTGTTAATCACAATAAATATTCTTCATATATCAATATTTCAAATAAAATTGCTTAAACCATATACAATAAATTTCAAATTTTCAAGAATCCATTAATTTTAAATTACCATAAAATTATTTATATTTGTAAAAATATAAACATTATTATTCATCAAGAAAATAATTCCGATGTAATCATTTTGATCTAAACCTTAATGGTCATTTAAAAAAATAAAAAATATTTTATTTAATTATTCTTAATCAAACTATTCTTAAATTAATTTAATATAGAAAAATGGACAATATTTATTATGTATAATGTAAAATAGTCTTCAAATACCAATTATGAACAAAATCGTTAAAGCCATTTTATTTTAAATTCTAATTTTGCTAAAATCATTCTTAAGTAGCATATATTATATATATTAGAAAAAATAATATGTAAAATAATTTGTAATGTAAGGAAACTAACATAGGCCCCTATACTAATTTTAAAACTAATGGTTATAGCCAATTTTTAAATATTTAAAAAATGAATTCATTTGTAAACTATCCTTAAAAGAATTTTTTCCCCGAAAAAAGTATACAGTTTTTATTGTAATGTCAAATACTATCTAGCTATTCATTTTAAACAAAATCATTTAAACCTTTTTCGAAAAATCTTTAATTTAAAAAGATCACCTATCAGTAAACTACTCTTAAACAAAGTTGTACCCCAAAACACATAGACAGTGTTATTTGTTAGGTAAAACACTCCCAAGATTTCCTTTTTAAACTAAACTGCAAAAACGATTTTAGAAAAATTTTGAATTTAGAAAAGTCAGTCATCAGTAAACTACCCTTAACTTGAGAGCTAAGGTCAACATAAAAAAAATCCCGATATATAGCTCTATAGAATCTAAATACAAAGTTTGAACAAAATGCATCAAATAAACAAACATATATAAATGGGGACTCACAGAATTGTGATATTAATCTTTTGTGGTTCCGGACCACATAAAACGTAAAGATTCATCCTAATCTCATGGTCAAAATTGTGTTAGATTCTAATACTTTCTATTTATATGAGAACGTAAATATAGTAGTTAAATTCTGGCTGAAATAAAAGATAGAAAATATATTATTGCGTTGTGATAAGTTACGTTCACGAAATAGTTGGCCTATGTGTTTTTTATATTCAACCTAACTTAACATGGATAAAATGTCACTGTCCCCTCCTGATCAAAAAACAATACCCACTCCTGCCCTCGTGTTTAAATAAAAACTACAGTCCACTTGGTGTTTGATGAGACCTGGTTCGATTTCAGTTAATGCCTAGGTACCATTTCACATAGACTACAAATTGTTTTTGCAGTATTACCATCGCTTTCCTTCATTTTTAGAAAACCATTGTTTTATGGAACAGACCCCTTAAGTGATATTTCTTGCATTGACAGTCACCTGTCAGCCTGTTGTTGTAATTGTTTTGGAAACATGAACACTCCCGAAATAAATGTTAATTATTTATAAAATTGACGATGATTTAATCAACATTATAGAAAACAAATATAGGAAATACCTCCTAGATTGGCACTAGATATAATTTATTCTCGAACTTTGAGAATATGGAGGTGAGTGAGTAAAAAATATTGAACTAGTTAGTAAACTTTTTGTTCTACTTTTGTCTTATAAACAAACAAAAAAAAATCTTAATTTTCTTGCGAGAACAACACAAAATGATAATATACACTACAGTATAGTGTTGCTCGAGTGACACAATAAACGTCAACAAATTGTCATAGCGATTACCTGTGGTCCGTGTGAACCGAACTCTTTTGGAAAGAGTATTTTTGTTCGTAACACTAGAGGTGAATGTACTCTTCTCACCTGTATGTACTAAGAACAGTACATTTACTTTTATAACCTTTCGTTTAGAACAAATTAAATGAATGAATGAGAGGGCGTAGGTGCGTCTATATTTGTAAACAGAGTAGAAATACTCCGGGTGACAGCTCGGCCTTGAGGAGATGTGTTTTGTCAGTCATATGGTTCCCCTGATCGATACTTTCCCGTTACTCAAGCAGCGTCACTCCGAGACAAACTCAGGGCGCATTCACAGATACTCGTGGCGCTAAAAAGTAATTAAAACAGCTTCCTATAAATACTATGGCTCAGTAACAGTTAATTAAGGAACAAGCCATGCTAATAGCAGATCCATAGATATATATGATGGCTTATTCAAAGTTAGTTAAGATACCGGCTATTCTAATAGCTGATTAAAACAGATTCATATTAATATTATACTTCATTTACAGCTAGCAAAGACATTAGCCCTGCTCACAACTAATTATAGCTGCTTCATTATATATCTTAGGATCATTCACAGCTAGTTAAGATACTGGTGACGCTCACAAATATTTACTGCAGCTTCATTTACAGCTTAAGGGACATTCACAGCTAGTTAAGACTAGATTAGATATTTGCCACGTTCAAAAATTATTGTAACACCTTCATTCTATACTCATTGTACATTGACAATTAATCACAACAGCCTAATCTAAATCTTAAGGTTAACCACAGCTAATAATACACTGGACACTCTCACAACAAAAACATCTGCATTTAAATCTGACGTACATTATCAACAGATAATAACACACTGAATACTATATCACTAATTACAACATCTGAATGAAAATCTGATGACCAATAACAGATAATATCACACCAGACACCTTCACAACAGATTTATATTAATGTATTGGCCGTCACAGCCAATAATACACTGGACACTCCCACAACAAATTTATATAAATATGTTGGCCAATCACCGCAAATAATACACTGGACGCACTCACAACTATAACAACAGCTTTATATAAATATATTGACTAATAATAGATATTAATACACTATACACTCTCATAACTAATTACAACAGTTGTATATCCATCTGAGGCCACATTCACAGTTAATAATACATTGGACCCTTTTGCAACTAACTACAACAGTTTTATATAAATATGATGGTTCATTCACAGCGAATTATATACCGACCATGCTCGCAACTAATTACAACATCCTCATTTTAACTTCTTCTCACATTAAAATATAATTTAATCTGCTTAATTTAAACCTCCTGTTATTTGTCACAATCATAACTTATTAAAACTTCACCCCTGAAAAATCTAGGCTCATTTTCATGAATAATTTGACAGTTAATTTTTGAGATTAAGGCATGTTCATAGCTAATTAAATCAGCTTCCTTCTAAAATAAATTCAGGGCGCTCTCACAACTAATTACAACAGCTTCACACTGGGATTGACTCAGGGTGCATTTCAATAGATTTCATTGGATTCTATCCTTGACAGTCTCAAGTTGAGTTCACAATAATCGTTTCATTTTTAGACAAATATTAAATTCATATTCAGCATTATTTAAGATTCTCTCACAACTAGTTACAACATCTTCATTTTGGTACAGTCTCAAGGTTAATTGACACTTTATTACAATATATTCCTTGAATTGAAAACTGACACCTCGACACGGGAATCGAACCCATGTACGGGTGTCATTTTTCAATTTAAATAAGATGATATTTAAATGGGACTAAAACCGTAATTAACAAATATAATTTATTATAATAATTAGATAATGCTACTTGCATATTCATAAAGCAGTGTATAAAAAGCCCTCTCTAATTAAATTATGGGTGAAATTCCTTGTGAAATCACATTGAGACACTAGTTTAGGCCGATGATAGATTTGAATTGAGAATTAATGTCTTCAAAACTCACCCTTTCTCGTTGGAGAGTCTTGAATGAAATAGTATGATTCAATATCTCGTATCACCCGCTTCGGTGGCCACGTGGTCTAACGCGCTACTTTCTGAGTAGACTAGACTGCCGATGACGGGGAGATCGAGGTTCGAATCTTGGTAGGGTGTACTGCGGGGACGTTTTCCAAACTGGGTTTCCACTCTCCCTCCACGCAAATGCGGGTACACTTCCTCTAAATATAACCTTCCTAGTCCTTAAAACCATTTACTTAATTATTTCTTAAGCATATAACCCGAGCGGGTAGTAAGACATGGTGCTAAAATGATCTTGAGTTAAATATGTTATCAATATTATAAATATTGATATTGTATGTTTTTAAGGTTCAATACTCTCAGGGTTGTATGTTACACTATACACATTTGAATCATACCCTGACTTTAAGACAAAATTTAATATGAAGAGCACTTCACTCAAATTAAAAATAGAAAAAAATAAATGGTATGGAACTTCACACGGACTTTCTCACTCCATTGTTTAAAAATATATATATTTACTCAAAACTCGTAATATATGTGAAAATAAATAATATACACTACAAACCCGAGAAAAAATTACGTTATACTTGCGTTAGACATTTTTTGACTCCCGGATTTAAAGTTATGACTTTTTTTAAAAAAGAATTAAAGTCCTCAATAGTATATTTGGACAACAAAAAAGATCGATTTTGGGTCCACAAGGGTAGATATTTCGTATTCAAATTTCGACTTCCAGTTAAAATTTTCGACATTTTATTATGGGTTGCACATCTTATGGTTATTGCATTTTTATTAAATTCCTCATTTATATACGCCCAATAAAAATGGTAAATATTGACTGTTGAATATAACATGATATAGATATATCATTTCTGTATAAATATTTCCCCTGAAAGGTTAAAAAAAACGAACATATATTTTTTGAGATACATATTTATCTACTTACTCTATGGAATTATAGAACTATTGCGTTTAAACATAAGTAGTATATCTGCACAACTAAAGCTCACGAAATTGTATTAATATATTTGCCAATATCTTAGAAACTATTGGTTTTATAAAGATATATTTCGAATAAAAGTTTTTAATTTTTATTAGTACTGTTGGGATCAAGCAATATGTTGAACAGAGTGTACACTCAAAATTAAGAATGTGCAGCTATATAAGTGCAAAATAATGGTTATAACTTAGGACGGCTGCCTAGCTTACGATTACAATCCTAGTCTTGAGACAATGTCTTCTGTATTGTCTTCTGTACATTCTAGTTAGGGCCGAACAGCCGGTTCATGACCTGGAGTTCATCCAGGGACAAACTGACTGACTAGCAGGACAGTTGTTTCCGGTACTTCATCAGAGGATGTTGTCAAACTAAAGACCTCAGCATGGTTCAGGAATATAGTAGAGATGGGTAGTTTACCCAGGAACAGATACCATGTATCAAGTATCATCTTTTGTATATAGTTGTATATTTTATAATATAATAGTAAAAATTTCTTTATTATTTAAATGTGTGCGTGAGCTCCCATCCTCCATGAACTGGCGACCGGTCATAACAGTACTACACTTTTGCAATGATAGTTATTTATTATCTTAAATATTTGCATAGATAAGAAAATTTCCGCTTATGTAAAGTACCCTAAAAGTCATTTTCATAGGAAAATGAGAATAGTAATTTTATTTATAATCTTAAGCAACGCTTAGATACGAATTTTAATCAAAATCGTTAGAGTCAATTATGAGAATATCGATTTTTTCTCATTTAACCCTTGATCAAATTACTCTTAATTTTAGGGTTGAACAGACATACAAGCAGACATAAAAACAGACACATGAACAGACGGCATTGAACCTCAGCATGGTTCAGGAATATAGTAGAGATGGGTAGTTTACCCAGGAACAGATACCATGTATCAAGTATCATCTTTTGTATATAATTGTATATTTTATATTCCATGTTATTAAACTAGTTAGTCATAGAATAGTAAACATCTCTCGTAATATTTAAATGTGTGCGTGTGTTTCCCTCCTCCATGAACTGGTGACTGGTCATAACAGTTATAATGGTTTACAAATGTATGTGAACAGTTTTTGTTTTTAATTTAATTTAATTTAATATTTTAGTTTCTTCATTTGTCATAAAAAAAAATGGATCCCCAAAGTTTGAAAATTTTACTAATATACTTATGATCACATTATTATGTATTTAAAAATATTTTTTTTAGAAAAAGAGGATTGTTCTTGAGCAGACACCATAAAATGACATCCTCAACTACTCTTATTCTTTTTCCCACTCTTATTTCACATTTTTCTTGAAGTGTAATATTGTTAGCGAACAAGTAGGTTTAAGTAGTATAGGAAAAAACTAAAAAGTTTAAAAACACCATAAATAAAAGGGGAAGCAGCCTGGACTATCATAAACACAACACTTTACATTCTCTTCACACAATTTTACACCAAAATTATACATACATTTAAATTCTTAGACATATTTCTTTGTGTTATTTGATATACTATTATTATTATTATTATTATTATTAGCACCGCGTCTTACTACCCGTTCGGGTTATACGCACTTACGCTAATGTGTAATGGTAGGGTGATTGTGAGATGAAATGGAGGACCTACAGTTTAACGTGGAATCCGAACCACGGTGGAGGCCTGGCATTCCCCACATTCACAAGAGGTCTTGTCAGAGGTGAAGGAAGGGTTTGGTAATCAGATAAATCTATGCCAGGAACGAGGATTGAACCCCGGCCGCCAGCACAGAAGTCTGACACCTTACCCCTAGACCACCAGGTCACCGATATACTATTCAATGTTTATTAAATCAAGTGTTTTTGGAGCTGTCATTTGTTTTTAGAATAACTTTGTATGTGGTAATGATGTTTAACAATGAGACGTCCCAATGGCTAAATAATTTTATATTTTAGGAACTACCATAAAATTTGTATTAGGTAAAAAAAAAATCATAAACAATAGGCAACACTTTTGTCACTAAACAGCTATGAATTGTTACAAGAAGGCCTTGCTTGTATAAACACAGCAGTAAAATTGTGATTTTGTTTAGAGAGAATTCTGCAGCAGGGGAAGCGGTAGTTTACCCAACTACCTCTGTGTGTCTTATATATTTGGTTAATATGAGTGCTCTTAAAGACAATCCCTACTTAGAAAATATTTGAGATTATTTCATAAACTACATGTTTTTTGAAGGTTTAGAACATGACTTGTGAGTAGTGCCTTGACACTTGGCAGTTACATTGTGATGGTCAGGAATGAGAGGGGGGAGGGGGAGATGCTTTCGGGCTTGGACTTCTCCCCCAGAGGAGGTCGAGTAGGTCTGATGCAAGTGCTGCGCCATGAGGCTACAATAATTAAAATTCTTTTAAATGGGCTGACAGTCTGCATATGTCAGTCTAATAGACAACCATATTTTACAACTCAATATTTATAATTTTTTTACTATAGACCTAAGCTACTCTCAAATGATAAAGGAAGGCATTTAGTGTCTATAGAGACAATTAATATAAATACATAAAGTAAAAAGACTGTTTATGTATACCCCAAACAGGTTTTAAGACACGGTCAAATAAAATATATATTTCTTAGAAAATCAATTTTTGTGGTTTATAATAATTACTTCTTACTGTTTGTTTGTTTTAATATTTTACTAGTACTCTTGGCACCAATTACAAGGGTAATATAAGTGTAAGGACGATAGTAGTAGTTTAGATTATATGTACCCAGATTTCTTTGGAAAGAGGATGGGAAAACATTGTGATAAGCTAAATGTGGTAAACTACCTCCAGGACACCTGCAATCCAGTCTATAGTGAGCATGACATCTTTGACCACTTATCACTAAAACTATTTTATATAAAAAAGGACCTTTCTAATTCAGTTAACAACTAGAAAAACCATTAGATTTATTCTAATAAATTTTTACTGGATATTTTCAGCTTAAGCAAATATAACTTATTTTATATTTTAAATTTTGCACTTTAAGGCTGGGTCACAAACAAATAATATACCCAGACACTCAACCTCCAGGTTAAAATAGTTGCACTCCTTTTGGCAGGTTGAGTCCTTCAACACTAGGATCACTACGTTCAGTCCTATTATCACCCAGCATTGACACTAGTGAAGCCGAGCGTTGAGGGACTCAAGCTAGCAAAAGGAGTGCATTTAAACAGCCGTAAGGTTGAGCGTCTGTTTCTATTATTTGTCTGTGGGATGGGTCTAAAATGTATTTTTAATTTTCAATTAGTTTCAGACTAAACATTTGATTTTTTTTTCCGTAATCTCCCCCATGACACCATTATTATTTTGTTGTTGTAAAACTTTGACCTGATGACCTTCAGATTTGCCAGCAGTGGTGAACTTAATACAGAAAATGTGGTTTAAGGGTGGGGGAAAGGGAAGGTTTCATACAATGAATAAAAGCTACTACTTCTGCACTTTTTTAATTTGGGAATGTTAGTGGTTTTTTAAAAATGTATATGATCTGAATATCAAGCTGTAAACTGGGCAAATACTTGGATGCTAGCAATTTGCCGCAGGTTCGAACCATGCCTTTATCATAATAATAAACACAAACAATCGATAGTAAAATAAAGAAACCGAAATGGAAGTTGAATTAATTTGTTTCAAAATAACTTGCCATATTGTTTGTGTGTTTTATTTAATTTTTTATTAATTTATGTTTCTAATAATGATAAAAAAACATGTCCCAATTTCAAATATTATTATTATTATTATTATTATTAGCACCGCGTCTTACTACCCGTTCGGGTTATACGCACTTACGCTAATGTGTAATGGAAGGGTGATTGTGAGATGAAATGGAGGACCTACAGTTTAACGTGGAATCCGAACCACGGTGGAGACCTGGCATTCCCCACATTCACAAGATGTCTTGTCAGAGGTGAAGGAAGGGTTTGGTAATCAGATAAATCTNCACAAGATGTCTTGTCAGAGGTGAAGGAAGGGTTTGGTAATCAGCTAAATCTTTGCCGGGACCGAGGATTGAACCCCGGCCGCCAGCACAGAAGTCTGACACCTTACCCCTAGACCGCCAGGTCACCTTCAAATAGTTGAACTTAAATGGATGAAAAACTCTGTAAAACCTTTTAGGACTTAAAACTACATATAAGAAACACATAGCATTTAAAACACCGGAAACTTTAGCCGAGTTGGTAGCGTGTCTGTCTACTGAGCTAAGGGTCCAGGGTTCAATTCCTGGAATAGCCAGAAAATTTATCATTGGTTAAATGTGGGTTTACCCTTTCACGGTGATGTAGTAGTGGTCAGGGATTGGATGTTATGCCTGTCCTAGTCTTAAGCTATATTATGAGGCAGATGAAGCTAATATAGGACTAGCAAGCGGGTAGTGGAAAATAAGTGGCTCGAATAAGAAACTGATTCAAACCACAGGCCGGAAACAGTAATGGATACAAATGACATTTATAAGGTTTTAAAAACTTTTGAAATAACTTTAACATTGAGGAGACACATTTGATAAAAATATAGTCCTAGGAATATAGATATTCCCTCAAACACAGTTTAAGTGAGGGTTGGCCCACCTGTTTCCATGGCTTTCTCCATGAATTGTTTCTGCTTGCTTGCAAACTCTGCCATCAGTTTCTGCTGTCTATCTTTGGCTTTTTTCCTCCTCTCTTCTCTTTCTTTTGCTTCTCTTTCCTTCTGCTCTTCCTCACATTCCTCTTGTTTACGAGGCCACAGGCGATTCCGAGTTTCATGGATGTTGTCCCTAAAAAAAATCAGAACAAAGCTCAATGATGACTGAAAGTAGACTTATTGATTATTATTAGATCAACCTTAAATAAACCTTCAATCAGTGAAATACTAGTTCCTTGCAAAAACTTTAAATATCAAATCTGAAGCTTCATTTTACCTAAGAGTTTTATATCCGAATATTAGAAAACATCATAGGTGTAAATGATATATACATTTTCCCCCCCCCCCAATTTTGAATTTTCTCACATTACTACTTGTTTTATCAAGAAAATAGAAATTGTATTTTTTTTAACATGGTTATAGAAGCGATGCTCAAATTGTCGACTCCTAGAATCCTATGGTATTCAAGAGATTCAATATCTCATAAGAATATCTCAAATACAATTATGAAGATCTTGGTTTAAAATAACAGTTTTAAACAAATTTGTGAACTAAATTATAAAGAAAAGTGTAGTTGGAAGAGTAGAAAAAAAAATCACAAAAAAAAAGGACTACATTTTAGGGATGAATGGGAATTACTTTTTTATTTCGGAATGGGAAGAGAAATGAGTCAAATATCGAGATTTAAAATGGGAAATTTTATCATTACACTTTAGAATAAATTTATATTAGAAATATATTGATTTATAAACTAATATGATAACACTAAGCCTTTAGCTCTAAGTATGAAACTGCAAAATATTATCTAGGTTTGAAACCTCTTAAAAGTTACTTTCAGTTTAATGTTCTCTCTAGGTTTGACATGTCTTAAAGATGCTTGTTTAACACCCCTTACACTCTACTCTCAGTCTGGTTCGCCAACAACAGACATGGTGAACCCTCATAAATTGATGACCTTGGCAAGCTGCTTCCTCCCCCTCCCCCTTTCCACACCCACCCTAAAAGATAGTAGAATATATCTCTGTATTCATAATTGTACATGCACATAAACTTATAAAAATCACAGGTCTACATTTTTTACTAGCGAATGTATAAATAAGATCATATTATTAATTCATGTGTATCGCAAACTGATATGTGATGGTTATTCACAGAATCAATCCTGATAAAAGAATCAGATTCAATTAAGTGAAATGGTAAAGCATTGGCGTGAAAAGCCAAATAAAGATCCCTTGTTCAATTCCCGTGTCCAGGTTTTCGTTTGAAAATTTAGCTGTAATTTTTCTATTTGTTGCATTTCACCACTAAACCTAAAATATGCTTTGTTATAATTTTAAACAAAAAATAAATATTTTATTTACCAAATTTTTATACCAAAATCTCACTTTTTATTTAACGAAATCCAATCATTTTACTCACCAGAAATCAGTTTAGAGCCTCTCTCTACCAATCAGTGTTTGATTAAAGAAAAAAATAGGGGCATAAAATAATGTAGACTACAAAAGAAATAGATTAAATATAAATAAAATGGCATGGTTGTTTAATATTTCTTAAATTTCTATTTGTGTTTAGACATGTAAATTTTATGTGGAGTCTAAGAGTAGTAAGTTTTAGTGTGTTTACACAATAGCTACATTTCAACATGGTGGGTGACTTGTTGGAATCTCACGAAAGAATATTTTTATTTTGTTTTAGTGAACAAAAGATTAATAAATATTATCAATATTTCAAATAAAAGAACTTAATAAGTGTATCTCATTAAATAATTATATAATTTATAGATCTAAAAATGTGGTAAAATTGAATGACCCAATATCTGCTTTAAGTGGATATTTTGTAATTTACTATTTGAAATACAAATAGGAATAATTCAGGAATTGTTAGATTAATTTTTGTTAATAACTTAGACAAACCAATGAACATAACTTTATCAGTAACAACTATAGTTATCAACATTTATTCAAAAGAGATATTATTGACCTGATATCTTTATTAAAGCGATTAAAACATGTAAGGTGGGTAACAGTACCTGCATAGCGAGTCCAGAGACGCTATCCTCTGCAACAACCTTGCTACAAAGTGTGGGCCATCCCCTATACTATCACAACTATTGTTATTATTATTACTACTGGTGCTGCCATCTGTCTCAACTGGTGTATAGCTGTCAGGGACAGCAGACAAATGAGAGTGCAGTTTCAGGAGTAATGAAATAATACTTTCATTTACTTCTACTGTATCTGGCTGGAAAGGGAAACCACTCTGAAACAAAATGAAAACACAATCTGTCAAGTTTGATGATGTAGATCAGACTTCACATTGTGAATAGTTTGATCATTATTGTCATATGATTGATAAGGTGTAACCAATTCTGGTTGAGTGCAGTGGGCGAGTTTTCAAACAAATGTTTTTAAAAGAGGTTCTTCAATCCTATTGTTGTCCTATGTTGTGTGTTTTCATTTTTTCCGCCTTCACGTCTATAGCCTTTAGATTAAGTTATTATTGATATTATTCTAATAGCCTTTATACAAAACCTGTATTTTCTTGAAACTTGTTAAGTACAATTTACTAGGGGTCTGCGAGCTTGGATTTCTTCATTCAAGTCGAGTATTTCTAAAAGCTACTAAGTTCGAGTCGAGTTTGAGTATGGACCTATTCGTAGTTTTTAAATGTTAAAAAGTATATTACAACATGTGTTCTTAAAATATTAATCATACTCATTTTTATAAATGGTAGATACTTTTGAAAAAAAAAAGTTAAAATAATGGAAATATGAGTTTTTAAATTAGGAATAACACTTATAAAATACAATTTAAAAAACAAGAACGCTCAAATAAAAATTGAATAAAGAAACAAATAATAAAAATGGTTTCAACACTTATAAGGACATTGAATGTCAGGCCTCCACCATGGTCCGGATTCAAGGTTAAAGTGTTGGTCCTCCGTTTCATCTCACAATCACCCTTCCATTACACATTAGTGTAAGTAAAGTCTGTTCAGCGTAGGAATTGTTTTCTGAAAGGCCTTTTTCCCTGCCAGAAATCTATTGTATAGTAGGATATTGGTAGTAAAAAAGACCTTTCAGAGAGTAATTCCTACCGTGAATGAAGTATACGTATAACCCAAATGGATAGTAAGATGCGGTGCTAATAATAATAATTTAAGGACATTAAAATTACACTAACAATTATAAAACAAAGTTAATAAAAGGAATAATTGCATTATCGCTTGGAAATGTATAACAAGAACGTGTATAAACACTGTGCAATGATGTAAAGTAAGTGATAGTGAAAGAAGCCAACCCCAAAGGATAGTTAGGCGAGGCCTAGTTAAGAACAAACTCACTTCCTTCTTCATGTCTTCTTAAACTTTTACACTTTCCACTTCTTTAAAATGTCCACAGTTGCATATTAGTTTGAATTTTCAGGAATATTACCTTTTCATTAATGTCTTTTCATATGAAAAATAATGATTTCCGAAAATTCAAAACAATGTGCAACTGTGGGAGTTTGAAAAAGTGGGAAGTGTAAAAATGTAATAAGAAATAGAGAAGTATGTTTGTTTGTGTCTAGGCTTAACCTAACTATCTTTTCAGGTTGGGTTCCTTGACTATCACTTTACATTATTGTAGAGTGTTTCTCCAGAGTCTTGATTAAAAGTTAATACAAATGACATTTTAATAAGCTGATATTTCCCCAAAATATGCTTCAGTAACTTAATTTACCGTATAAGAAAACGTAAGAATCATAAACAACGAGAAATTTGAAGTGTTTTGTATTTCGTTTATAGTTCCTTGGTGTAGTCGTGTATGATCACGGCTTCTGTTCCATTTCCATTCCTCTATGCGGAATTGAACATGCATATTGTACAAGCTCTCGTTAGGCATTATTTTATTGAGAAATTTACTTGCATTTAATTTCTAATTCTAATAAAAGTTGATGCTCATACTTTAAAATTAAAAATAATATTTCTACTTCTAGCAAACAATATGAAATAATTGTTTTTTTTAACATGAATGTGGCAAGTTTGATATGATATTTATTTCAATAAATAAGATAAACATTGATTTTAACAGGTTAACCAACATAATACTAGAACTAAATAGTAACCAAACAAGAGCTAGTTTTGTAGCTAAACATATTAATTAATACACGTTTTTAAATATCTTAAGTTCGAAAACATTTAATATAATATATTTATGATATTAAATTTTTAATTTAACATAAATTTTTATTTTAGAAAGGGACCAGGTAAAAATAGTAAAAAGAATCATTCAATTATTTAGTAATCTTCTTAGCTATTTTTATTTTCATTGCATTGTCATGGCAATACAAGTGAACAACTTCAATCAGGTATAATTCAAAATGGACAACAATATTGAATAAATATACCGGTCGAGAGTGGTTTTGAAGCTCTATTACATTATTAATGTGAAAATTGAAATTAATTTTTAACAACTTTTTAAGAAACCAAATGATTTTTAAGTGGAAAAGCTGATATTATCTCAATTAAATAGACTATGTTTACTATTGCATTTTAAAAATTGATTATTAAGTACATCAAGTAGAAGCTCAAAACTGATGAGCCTATAAAACTTTCAACCTCGATCTCGAACTTAAGTGACGAGATCGAGATATGAGTATTCCCAGATCCCTACAGTTTACTATTAAAATCAAAACATTGGGAAGATGACGTTTGTGAGTTTCACGTAAGTAGTTGAATGATCTATGGAAATTGACTGAATTGCTGCCAATAGGAAATCCTAGCCAGGTGTTTTTTTCTAAGCAATTTTCTATTATCCCTCCATACAACTGACTATAGTAGCAAGTAAAGTGCAGTCAAAAGAACGGTTTGAATTTTCACACAACTCGACTATACAACACTAAAATATCTTTCAGAATTTCAATAAATCCTTTTCCTGTGCGGTCAATGCATATTTCAATACCAATCAGCCTTTCATGGGTTCATCAATGAAAACATTTATCAAAATAATAAAACCCTTGTCTTAAACTGATACGTCTTGAGTCAAATTTATCTGGACACTAAACATTTCATATTACCAATAGCCTATATGAAAAGTTTTATTGTTTTTTTCCAACAGAAGAATTAAGAGAAATCTCCTTCCTTTACTTCCATACTTGTTGACTAGCTTGCTTGTACAAACAACCAAATCCAAATGATTCTTTAAAATAACATATTTTTCTAGCATATATACTTAATATTTATATTAAATATAATATTAAATTTGTTTTAGATACATGTGAGTTATAAAATATTTAAACAGGAAAGGTGGACAGAAACATATAAAAGGAACAAACACAATATGTTCTTTCCTTTTACATGTTTCTATCCACCTTTCTTGTACCTTCTTTTAAATATAATATAATGAACCAAAAATAAGAGCTAGTCTCAGAAGAATTTTTTTTCATCAAAACTCTTTATGAACGAATACAAAATGTGTAGGCCAATTTTATATTTTGAGGGGGGCGGCGTCTACCATTTAAAAGAGAGAAAATTCAAAATGACAACAAGATATATAAAAGCATTTCTAAGGTGTTTTTTTTCCTTCTAAATTCTGTATTTCAAAAGTTAATAAAGATTGTAAAGTTGGTAGACTTTCATTTCTTGATAGCCTATTATTCAAATCAATCAAGATTCTTTTGAACAGGACTGCCATTATTTTCTTACTACCAAATTCCCTGTGCTTTCCAAGTGTTCCACAGGAAATACACTTTCTTTCTTCAAGAGCTTAGATTGAAGAATGGACTAATAAAATTTCATTTTTCATCAAACTTACTAGTCTCAAGTCAAGTAAATCGTTTAAAACAGGATGATTTAATAGTAATGGGCAAATACATCTTCTGTCACTTCATAACCCTTGTTTAAGAGGTAATAAGACATGTTTGGAGAAGCGTGCTTAATTCTTCAGTTTACTTTTTCGTCCATCCAAAAACCAACTATTTTAAGCTTCCAGTTAAATGTCCCAAATTAACCAATATTCCAGTATTTTTTACAAGATTTTTCAAAATTTCCTGTGTTTTCCCAGCTTTTCAGATGCATGAAAACCCAGTTGTTTCCCAAATGGTGTGCATACACCAGCACTACTCTTATTATTACAAATTACCGTGACCTGTCTTCTCTTCTTGAGCTTGTGAGGTTGTCGTGGGAAAGGAGAACAACTAACTGGTGCAACATCCCCGGCACTTCCGGCAGGACCAGTGGCGACCACCAGAGGCATGGCAGGCATGATGATGTTGGAACTGATAGTCTGACTGGTACTGGGACCTACATCATAAATAAACAAAAAATATTAAAAAACAATAGTAAGTTGTGTAAAGGATCTGCTGATCTTATTGAAACACTTCAAGTTCAAATTCATCAAGATGGGATACATGTGACTTTGAGTCTCGGTGTGTGACGTTCTCTATTTTTAATCAGAGAAAAGTTGAATAGAATAATGTAAAATATTCATAAAGCCAAATTGAGGTTTGGATTGTTTTAAAAACTGTTTAATATTGGGGGATAAAATAACTATAAAACTTATATATCATTTTCAAAATGTTATTTCAAACAAGATTAACATATTCCACCCTAAACTGATGAATCAGGTTACTAGCACAACACTTATTTATATTTGGAAGAAGGTATGGGAAAGGTGGATAGAAGCATATAAAAGGAACAAACACAGTATGTATGGCTTTTACAATGAAAAGAACAATTTACAGTGCTGCACAACATTTTGTAATTTGATTATTTAGACTAGCAGAAGTACCTGGCGTCGATCTGGGTAGCCATTCAAACCCTGGCAACACTTTTATTTGCTTAAGACAGACAGAAAAAAACATATAATATAATTATTCCAGCCTAGTTTTTAATTAATTGAAGAAAACCTGATCCTCAAATCTCACAATATGCATAATTATGTTAATATATTTTTAATAAAAATTCTTGTGAGGTAATATAAATGCTTATTAATTATTATTACCATATTGACTGGAAATAAGCCCCAAAAAGAGCCTTTATAAAACCTTTAGGTAAACTATATTCCCACCCTTGGAAACCTTATGTGTTAACTTTGAGGACTGAAGATATATATCACCACAACAAATATACTTCTTAGCTTTGACAATAACTATTATTGCATGAACATGTAGAATAACTTAGATTTAAACATGATAGGGACAAAGGTCCAAAACTAATTTAATGGTTTTTTTTATAATGCAAACTCTTTTTATTTAACATAATAATTTTAGCATATTTAACTCGGATAAGTATGATTCAATTCGATAATTTAATAGCTCATTTTAGAAAGGGCTTTATTATAAAGATTCAAAAAAATGAGATATTGCCATACCTGGGTTAATATAATGTAGGCGCACATTTCTGTACAGAAAAGGATTCATTCCAACTATTCATATTAGAGTAGTGGCACTGCAATGTCAGATGGCAGTTAAGAAAAGGCTTTATTCCTCTTGTTTCAATAATGTGTATGGTATTATTTCATTAATTGCACAACATGTGATATTATATTTTAGTGTTTTATTAGTAATGATATGCATTTCTCAATGTTCAGCCAGTAAACTATAAATAAAGTAGCAGTGATGGTTAATGAGTGTTACGATGTTGTCTAATATGTAATACTATTTTGTTTAATCATAGATAACAATAACAAAAAAACAACAACTAGGTTTTCAAAGTTCTGTAATGAGAATATTAGTTGTATATTCCTTTGGAACATTTCATGCTTTAGGTTATACCTAATAATCCTCAGATTAGAAAGGACATTATTGCATATGTTAACGTATGAAATGGCATTATTCCAAATTTTATATATTTTTTATAATAAAAGAGATATACTTATCCAAAGAAACACATATTCTATAACATCTCAGTTGCTGTAGTCTTATTTATTGAGGCATTAGAAATTCATTATGTGTTTCTACTAACGCTACAAAATGTTTTTCTTACCTTCTAAAGAAACGTGGATTATGGAGTAATGCCCTTAAATTCTTCAAAAAATTCGCCAATAATATTTGCTTTGATCCTCTTTAAAAAAAACAAGATTACCCCGAAATAAGCTTGAAAATGTCCACCAAATCAAAAATAAACAATACTGTCTTCAAAATTACACAACTTTTGTTCAATTTTTTTTTCTCTTGCATACTTTTCGAGAGTAACGACTGGACAATTTAAAAAAATGTCATATGCATGT
>CABEEJ010001229.1:135335-171470 GCA_901482245.1 Timema douglasi
TTTTTAAATAGGTCTATATAAATACTAACCATAGCCAATAAATTTATCTTTACTCCCAAAAACAGTTGGCGCAATGTGTTTCTGACAGTTTTTCTTTAAATTCAAAATGAAGTAATCCAGTGCTTGTGTTATCTGTACTTTCTTCTTTCTTCTTTGTGTTTGTTAAAGGCAACAATGCCGAAATATTATTCTATTTGTGTTAAAATGTGTGTTTGACTACTTCTACTAAAGAAGACAGAAGAAAGGAAGATGATGTCACCTTTGAGCATTGGATTCTTCCCACATGTTTCCTCTTTCCCTAGGTGGACTTTCTTCGTCAAATTTACTCTTAGTAGTTTATTTTCCCTTTTTCTTTAGTTATATCAATTTCCTTTACTACAAAATTATTTAGCCATTGGGCCACCTAATTTTAAAACAATTTTTTTAAGAGTCCCTCCCTTTAATAGATTGCTTTCATTATCAATTTTATACTTTGTAGACATTTTTTGTTCAAGAAACTATTGGTATAAGCACAATAAATTGTAAGCCTACACAAAATGAATTAATTGGCCAATCAATTAACTAATTAACACTACTAGTTATGGGTATGAGAATGTTTGGATATAGCCTTGTCTGGGTCTTTGTTGTTTGTGTCAAAACAATGATTGTTCATTTGCTGTCTAAAAGAACATGTAGTAAGGACGATTATTCATTCTATGACTTGCATTGTAGTTAATAAACTAATTAATTTGTTTTGCAATTGTAATAACCAGGGATTTTGTATTCCAATTTAGTTACTTTGCTGTTGAAGGATGTAGCTGGTAGGTGGATTCCACATGTGATACAGCTGTGGTTACTGCAGGGGTATTATCCTTTAGTAGTCTGTTTTTCTCTATGGATTCTCTTCGGGTCTGGAAGCTCAGAGCAGACTAGAATATTGTGGAGATTGGGTGGCCGTTTGAAAGTAACTTGGGGATGAGCTAATACATTTTTGGATAGAGGTGAAATTAGTTAGAAACTTGTAGCCACTTTTAAGGATAGTATTTATTCGGTGTGGACTAGGATGGTACTTTGTTGTGACACATTTTATTGGATATTCATCTAAATCATTGGATTCTGAACATAATCGTTTGAGTTGTGTGGCAAGGCTGAATGGTAGATACTTGTGTGTAAAAGATGGCTTGTGTGATAGTGGAGGTTTTGTTGGTGATTGGTGGGTTTTATATGTAGAGTGGTGTGAATTTGTTTGTTTTCAAGGAAGAGATTCAAATCAAGGACTATAATGTGACTTATTGTGGGTGTAGTTTAAGGGACTGCAATATTTGAGACTATTTAGAAAGATGTCCGTAGATGCTTCAGAATGAGGCCATATCATGAAAATGTCGTCAATTCAATGAAGTTATATAGAGGGTTTGATAGGCCGAGATTGTAAAAAGCGTTATTCTATTAGTCCCATGTAAAGATAGGTGTTTGAAGGACCCATGCGTGTAGCCGTAGTTGTGCCCTCTATCTGTAAGTAGTGTTTGTCCAGGAAACAAAAGTTGTTGAATTGAAGGATCATCTCAGCCATCAGCTAGTCTTACCAGGAAATAGTGGTTTTGGTTTGGATCCAGGAGGTCTGCACTCTAAGAAATGCTCCATGGCTGACATTGAATGTCCAAGAGAGATGTTAATTTAATGTACAATGCTGTGAATTTTATTCAAGAAGTTTTTTGTATCCTCTATGAATGAAGGAAGTTGTTTTACAAAGGACTGTAGATGTGATTCAAACAGTGATGAAATTCTCTCAATTGCAGAGCTGCAACCAGAAACAATTGGACGGCCAGGTGCAGGTACAGTGTGGTAGTGGTAGTCCCTCTCCAAATGAGACAACTATGACCCTAAAATAAAATGTGAAGACATCCCTATCACAACAAAGTACCATCCTGGTCCACATCGAATAAAGGCAATACTTAAAAGTGGCTACAAGTTCCTAACTAGTTTCACCCAGATCCAAAACCTTATTAGTTCATCCCCAAGTCACTTTCACGACTGCCCAATCTCCACTGAAGTAACCCCTGTTACAGCACATCTGGAATCCACTTACCAGCTATATTCTTCAACATCAAAGTAACTAAACTGAAATATAAAATTGCCGGTCAACTGCAAAACAAATAACTTGCTATATAAACTACAGTGCAAATCATGTGATGCAGAATATATATATATATATATATAAGACTTACTCTGACAGCAAATGAACAATCACAGTCTCAAAATAGACCATAACAATCCAGACAAGCCTGTATTCATCCATGCTGGTAGCCACAACCAGGACATTCAAGACTGCTACACCACCAAAATATTAAGAGCATTTCCCAAACAGGGCAACAGTTCTCAACTCATGCGGTGGGAACTGGCCCACCAATGGATCACCAAATATTATTATTTATATATTTATTTATATTTGATTAGTATTATTATTTTAGCTTCACTATCATTTTATATTATAATTCTAATTTTTTCCCATGTAAATATTTATATTGTCACAGATTTGAGAAATTCATTTTTACTCCTACAACAGTTTACTAGAGTGTTTCTAAAATTTCCAGTAGTATAAAATCATTTAGTCACTTGGTCTGTTTAAGTGTGTGTGTATGCAGAGCAGATTGCTCACCACACTTCGTATTCGGCTAGAGTAAACCAGTCTGCATGGAGTATTCATACTGATTGTTTCTTAAACTACTTTCTACATTTTTATTTAAAAAAATAATAATTCAAAGATTTTATTTGTAATTTTAAAATATTTACTAAAACGAAAACAAAAAATTATCTTTGACAACAGTAGTTATGAAAGTGATTACATGTCAGTAGCTGTAAAATGTCTATGCCTATTGTCCCAGATCACATAGTATTTAGAAATAATATTATTTACTAGTTTATCTTTTATGTCACTCATCTTATTCCTAAAATACACTCAGTCTGTAGAAAATCTGAACAAGACAAACATCATAAAAGTCGAATTGATAAAATAAAAGTACACTGAACAACACTGAGGGTTTGCTTTGAGCTTGAACCAACCAATCAGAGCACTGCGACCATCACACAAGCCTTCATAAAAGCAAACCAGTTTGTTTCTTGTGTCTGGTCAGAGTGAAGTGCGGAGAGTGAGGTGCTCGGCACGCAAGATCCCGTTTCTTTACATGGGTTTGTTTCTAAAACCTGTGCAATGCGCAGAGATAGGAGTGATGAGTGAAGTGCGCGCTCCTCGGTATGCACACACCCTAAGATGGGGGTATTTTACTAAACTGACCTGGCCATAGGCTGGAAACCGTTGATATTTTTTCTTTATTTTTACAAATTTCCATAATTACCAAATCACTTAGCCACTGGATCTCATCAATGAAAAACAAATTTAAGAGTGACAAATTTAAACCATAATTTTTCTATCTATATAGCTATACCACCTAGGTTAAGTTAATTTTTTTTTACAATTTTTATGCAAAAAAAGCATTTTATTTAATGACTTAATACTAATATACAACTTTTATTTTCACAAAACAGAGTCTCTTAATAATAATTAACAATAATTTCAGCATAGTCTTTTTCCATTACATATATTTTGAGATCTTTTCATATTAAGTCAATTATTAGTCCATTATCTGTAGAAAACACAAATACTTCTTTGAGATTCAAAATCCATAGAGAATATGGAAAAGCTGTACATAATGGCAGCTTAAAGCTTTGTTTTTTAGAAAATAATATATAGTTTATGAGACCGGTATAAATAATATAAATAATACTCGGAAGTGGACCATTCTCCCATTCAATCAGAACAAGATAAAATTATGCAGGGATGAGGGATTGGTCGATTATACATCAACATTGGAGTGTGCCCTTACCAGTGTGCTGGTGTGCGACAACGTCCAAGGCTAGCATCTCTCCTCCCATCCCCTCTACTGAGGACGAGGGCCCCGCCTCTAGAGCCAATGGCTGGTGAGTGACTCCCTCCAGTGCTAACACTCCTGCTTCAATGGCCAGCACTCCTTCAATACCCTCTTCCTCCTCCTCATGATGACCTCCCCCAACTACCAGTGCTTGGCTACTATCCTCCATGACATCAGCACCCTCGAGCATCAGTGCATTGCTAGAGACACCCACGTCGGACATCTCTCCTTCCATTTCAGAGCTCTCCCACTCTGCATCACCTGGATCGAGAACAGTTACCATCAACAAACTTGAGACATCAGTCTCAATTAGTGGCGCTCCCTTAGGGGAGGGGGGAAAGGAGGGTCAAATGGATCAATTGACAACCCCACCCTTACCTCCAAGATCAAAATATTTTAGTAGGAACTTAAAAACCTATCAAGTTGAACTAGAAAATGGTGTACTGAAGATTTTTTGAATACATTTAATCTATATTTTTTTAGTCTAATAGGAAACTAATTGAAAAAGATTGTCAAGCAAAGACTAGTTTAAATAGCTTCTAGAGTCATTTAGCTTTCAAAAATTTGTCAAAATTTATCTTTCTTGTACCTTCTACCAAATAAAACAAAAAATAAACTAACACATTTTTGAAAAATATTATTTAATCTTATAGGTGTGTGTGAAGTCCAATTTTTTGGTTTGAAGCGAAGTCGAGTCAAATATGGGAAATATTCTCGAAGCTGAATCAGAGTTTGAATATTCTTCTATTTAATTTTGAGTAAAAATATTATGTTGACATTGAGTATATTTATCTAACATCAAACTAAATATTACATTTATTTTTTCATAACACTAATATTAGTAGCTTAGTGCCAACATATACATGTTATATTCACTCTGCCTTTGTATTAAACACATTGTGTGTGTACAACCTGAATGAATAGTAAAAAATGAAAAAACCCATGCATTTGCTTTAATACCATTGGATTTTCCTAGCATGGTGTTTTACTAATATTTCACACATAAGATACAAATTAAGAAAACACAATCGTTAATGGACGTTTGAGAACAAAAAACAATTTTATAGAAAAATATGAGTTTAAGTTAATTTGGCGGGTGCGATTATAGGTTTGAGATGTTCACTGTTACAATTTTTTTTAAGGAAATTTTTGATTTTATAAATTTATTTAAATCTTGCCATATGAAGTACTAAAAAAAATATGATTCTGACTTTGAAAGAGCCTATAACCATTCTCTAAAATAATACGACCTTGATTATAGTAATTTTACTCACACATTAATGAATATATTCTGTATAAAATAACATTTTTTTGTAGATATAATTTTATTTTATTTTCAGTAAAATAGGCTATCTAGGATTTTATCTAAATTACCAGCAATTTTTGTTTATAAGTAGGGGCCCTACTCACAATTTGTGTAGTTTTTTTTTTAATTAAGGAATGTCATGTTCCTTGCACATATGCTCAATTATCTCTCAAGTCTGCCGCTAGCCTATACACTGACATGAATTTGAATTGAACATATTGATGCATGAGGTAAACAAGTGAAATGGCTGCATTTGTGAATTTTAAAGTATTACAAAAATATTTCAAAGGTTTAATTAAACACACTGAAAATAAAAAAAACTTTTATTATTTATTTTAATCTACACTTTCAAGAGGAATAAATTCATCTTCAGTTGGTACCAACCAATTTTTGTGATTAAGGGGGTTAGAGGTTTAATATTATTGACGTCTTGAAATTAAAAGTTATAAGGAAATTTTTCAAGTTTCACCAAGAAAATAAACCAAACTTGTTTTAAAACTCAAAACAGTAAAAATATAAGTGTAATATAATCACTAGACTTCGAATAACTGCCGAAGCCAAACATTGGTTCGAATTGAATGTGAAGTACATCAATATTCACTTTAGCTTCAAATTTTTTGAAGCTTCGTACGCTCCTATAATCTTACATAATAAATTAGTAATTTGTGTATAGTTATGCCATGAACACCAGTAAAGGGCTAAATTAAATGATTTAATTATTAATTACAATTTAGCAATAAATCTGAAATTGATCTAAATAAGTGATATTGAATTCAAATAGTTGCATTATTTTTTAAATTAATTCATTAATTTTCAATCTTTTTGTGCATCCTCTATTTTATTTCACCCTTGGTTTAATTTTCTATGTCAAGTGAGGCCAAATTTACCTTGGGTTTAACATATTTTTGTTGTGCGATTCTGAATCTGGATTAAGTAGCACAAAAAAAGAGCCTCTCATCACAGACTAAAGAAAAGGTTTCAGCTCCTGTAATTTTGCCTAGACATAGGAATACCCATCTTTTAATAAGTATTAATTTTCGGTCATTTATTTAAGTATTCAAGTGGTCCATGCACTTGCCATCCCAGAGGTAGCCATGCTAAATAATGAATTTGACAAGTTGTTCACAGTATAGAAACCTGGACAAAGACTCATGAACACAAGCATTGTCTAGAGAGTACCATTTAAGGTGGGATGGAAGGGGACGAAAGAAAAGGCCAGTGTTTTTGCAGTTTTCGTGAAAAAACATTTGTTTGGCCAAAAAAAATAAAATATTGCTCTAGTACAAACATAAGAATTTAATTTTCTTCACATGTTTATATCAACAGTTGCTAAATAATTGTCATGAGCATGGTGGCATTATCTAACAAACTTTTTAAATTAAGAGAAAAAGTTCTCATTAAATTCAAGAACACCCTTGACAGATATTCAAGAAATTTTTAGGTCACAATATGAACAAAATTAAATTCTATGTTTGTAATGGGGCCATATTTGATTTATTTTGGCCAACAAAATATTTTGCCTTAAAACCTGCAAAAGCACTGCTTTACTTGAACCCAACCAGACTAGGCACTTGATGAAATACAGATACTGAACCCAAACTGACTAGGTGCGAGATGAAATACAGATACTGAACCCAAACTGACTAGGTGTGAGATGAAGTACAGAATACTGAACCCAAACTGACTAGGTGCGAGATGAAGTACAGATATTGAACCTACACTGTATTGTACAAGATGTAGTTTAGATATTAAACCCACACTGACTAGGAACCTGATGCAATATAGATTTTGAACCCAAACTGTATTGTACAAGATGAAGTTTAGATATTGAACCTAAACTGTGTTGTACAAGATGTAGTTTATATATTAAACCCAAATTGACTAGGAACCTGATGCAATATAGATTTTGAACCCAAACTGTATGGTACAAGATGAAGATAATATCTTGAACTAAGCTGTATGGCACAAGATGAAATTTGGATCTTGTATTGTACAAGATGAAGTATTTAAAAGACAATCTTGATTGAGATTTTTTTTAAACTTGAATCTTAAGATATTTTGATTAATTGAATATTGAATATCTACATGGATTCAAAGGATTCATCCCTAACTTTTACTAAATCACTGTTTGTGTGTGTGTGTGTGTGTGTGTGTGTGTGCGCGCATGTTTTTGTGGAACAAACTTAACAACAAGACTCCAGACCATTAATTTACATGCTTAACGAAGATTATAATACATGCATTTTTGCTAAAAAATAATAATATTTAGTTGTTATTTTTATTATCAATTATTCTGTTGTATTCCTATT
Source organism: Timema douglasi (assembly GCA_901482245.1). Taxonomy (NCBI): domain Eukaryota; kingdom Metazoa; phylum Arthropoda; class Insecta; order Phasmatodea; family Timematidae; genus Timema; species Timema douglasi. The sequence goes on from CABEEJ010001229.1 coordinate 142,856, forward strand.
TCTTCTTATATTCATAATTTTTGCAAGATTTGGATTTGAATAAGAAATTCAGGATTTGTATGTCAAATAAAGATTTAGATTATTAGTAAAATAGTAGATATGATCTGACTTTATTAGTTTCAGTTATAATTTTACTTTATTATATAGGCCGATTGCCGAACCACTTCTGATTGATGAAAGGGTACAATTTATCTGAGGCAGATTTAAATAGGCTTGTTTTCTGATAAGGTATTCAGAATCCTTGCATTTAATTTATTATGGATTGAAATTTTCAGTAATTTACCAATTTGACATTGTTATCAAACAAGTTCATTTATAACTTAATTGAATGCTTACTGTCAGGACTGTCAAAGACAACAGCTGGCTCTTGCTCTATTTTGACAACATTTATGACAGTGCGAACATTGGCAGAGAGCCAGTCCGACTTATACCAAGTGCTGAGGTCCTTATCTCGGATCTCTGTTGGTTCTGACCAAGATGTCTGGCAAACCTGAAACAAATTGTTAAAATTAATTTTCCATGCCTTATTAATTGAAATGCAAAATACATCATAATGATTTTATAATAATGTCACAAAAGAAAATTTTGTAAAATTATTGTTTCAAAAGATTGTTCAAGGTGATGTTATATAAGACAATTTTCATAACTAAAGCACCGTAAAAATGGTAAGATGTAATAAAGCGAGAAGTTCCATACAAAGATGGAATCAAGTATTTTTTTTCTTTGATAGTATTTAAATATGATTTACAATGTTTTTGAAAAGTGAAATAAAATGAAATCGTCTAGTTACACGAAATCCTCCTATAAAATGAAATAACATAACTTTTACAAAATAAATCTTTAAATAAACACGAAATTAAGAAGAAATTAAGCATACGTTTTGACCATGTTGTACGTAATGTGAAAGGTATTTTGCTGCAGTGTAAGCTAACTTTAGGCTACAAAATTGTGAAGTATGCAGACAAACTTGACAAAGAATTTTAAACTTTAAAGCAAGTATATAACATTTCAATAGTAAATTTTCATTTTGTATACATTGTCTCAATATGTAAATAATACCTAAACACATCAGGTAACATGTAATTTTTAATAAACACAAAATAACACTGAAAAGTGAGATTTAAAAAACAAAACAATTTTTACGGGGCTCTATTCATAGCTTGTATTGACATGAATTTAAAATTAAGTAAATATTTAGCCACCATGATAATTTGTTGAGCCTATTATATTAATTTAATAATAACGTACTGACCCAAAAATTAGCTGCACATTTTCCCCAACAAACATACAAAACTAGTGAAGCCTATAAACAACCCTTAGGTAATGCAAAATAAATTTTATTTAATTGAGGACTACATTTATATATTGATAAATAAAGAGATAGTTTATAATCTCCAAAATGACTGTTTCAAAAATGTTATTTAAAAATAGATGGACCTAGACTCTAATAATAAAAATTTAACTTGAAGCCAAAATGGCTGACAGAATGAAATAGTCATAAGTCAAAAATAGCTGAGTTACTAATGGAGATTTTTTGTTGCAGTCTTTTTATTACATGAATACATACTTTCAACTTCTTTTTTTTTTGCTATAAAAATGTGAGTATTAAATTTCAGCTTTATTTAATATATCATATAATATGAAAAAACAATGGACACAATCCATTGTATCTAGGGGAGAAAAAAGGCATAACCTTTTAATAGCCTACTTACCTCCCCGTTGAGGTCCAAATGAAATCGCTGTATTAATAAATAATAAATAGCATGCTGTAGATCATAATTAAAAAGTATTTCTCAGTGAATGATTAAGACTCAGTTATAATAAACACTGCAAAACATTACAGGGTGTCTACAGATTTTTTAGTTTTCTATTTCTTGGCTTTTTATTAACCAGAGACAAATTTTTTTAAACTTTTTTTTATACAAATATGAATGTTAAAGTTTGAAAGGTAGAAATGTGTATTTATATTTTTTTTATTTTCCCAACCAAGAGAGCCAGTTGAGATAAAAACCAAACTTTTAATTGTTCAAGGAGAAATACTTCAACAGTATTTTACACACAGAAAGACTGTTTAGTTTTCATCCTGGATGGGGTATGGCTTAGTAAAATAAGTATTTAATTAAGTAAATTTAATATGAAATTATCACTCTTAAAATTTACTAATGTAATATAGAAACAAACAAAAATCTAACATAAAAATATTAAATTAGAAACGGGAGTTTTGGTAAACATATTTTTCAATGAAATGTAATATAAAGGTAAAAAATTAGAGAAGTCTTACAAAAAAGCACAAGCAATAAAACATGCAATTAAACTTTTTAAGAGTTTTGGTTGTAAGACATTTCAATAACATACTGTCATGGTGACCAGTCCATTTGATATCTCTTTTAAGAGTGATTATTTTGTCATCCAATGTGGCAACTTCTTCATTTTGTTGTTTCACAAGTTTTCTTTTTGCATCTTGGAGACGTTTTAGTTCTTGAGAAGCTTATTTCTTTGCATAATTTTTTTGATAAACTTAATTCTTCTTAATCTTGAGGGCTTTTAGCCTTTTTGATAATATATTTATTTCTGCTTGAATCAATGATTTTGAGATAACCACATCTTTTACTTTTCCTATGTAAGAAACTGTTTCAAAGAGTGATCTCTTCACTATTAGTGAATCTTCAGTCACATTTTCAACCAGACACTCCATGTTTATTTGAAAATCCTCTTTACACTGCGGTCTTTCCATGAAACATTACCAGAATCTTATGAAAAAACTTAATTGTGTTATTAATGCTCACTTGTGCATCAGTTAGAAGATTTATGAGTAGAGACACTGATATTTTGCGAGGCTTTGTGAGTTGTGTTTTTACGAACTTTTACTTAGCACATTAACATTGCCATAGAAACATAACTAAACAATGTTGTATTTTTGAGTGAAATTATTTACACGAAATAAAATGAAATTAAATATATTCGAAAGTGACGATTTGGCCATTTAAACGCTATTTATGGCCTATTTTTTTTCTATTTAAACACGAATAAATAATAAAACATTGCTTACATCAGAAGCCATTCTAAAACTTTAAAAAAAGAAAAAAGTACCAAATGAACCAATAGAATTTTCTTTCAAAAGAAAATGTATTTACCTCAACCAGAGACTTGCTTTAAAAAGTATTAAAACTGGCTACTACAACGGCCATATTGGGCACCCAAGGCAAGTATTTAAAGAATTAGAAGCAAAAACAAACACCATGGCTAAGCTAGAGTGAGATCTTTTTATACTCATATTTTTGGCTTCTTTATGACGTCAATACCATCAAGGTCGTTAGATATTCATATTGCTTTAGTATGATTATTTTGTTTTTAGCCTCTCCTCTATTTATTTAATATTCAAACATGCTTAAGGTTTTAAGTATTTTTGAAAGAGAGCGTTAGTTAGGAAAAGAAGGATTTTATATATTTCATAAAGTTAAAAAAAATTATGTGCGAATTGTGCAACAAGCAGATTGACTGGTTCAGAAAAGACACGTATTTGAAGCACATTAATAGTGCTTTGAATAAACAGAAAAAAAGTAATATTTCTGAATCATAATAAACAAGCAACACTTGAAAATTCTCTAATAAAATCTAAAAACGGTAAAGAGGACCACAAAGAATTCATTATGGATTCCACGAAAACATTCATGGAAGCCAATATTCCCATTGAAAAACTAAATCATCCTTCTATGCGATGTTGTATGGATAAATATGTGAAACAACCATTTTGAAGATTGTTTTTAAATTGCCTTTATTATTTAAAAATCAGAAGCAAATAATTGCCTATTATTTTCCATTATATACTGATTTTATTCTAATGACAAAATAGTGTTTTTTTAAACACTTTTGATTATTTACTAATTTATAAAAAAAAATAGAGGAGATAGAAATGTTTAATTTGGGTTATTTCTAAGATGTTTATCTTTAAGTACAAATAGTGAAATAGCCTAGTAAATTAGTGTATACACACTTTGTCAACCAACATAGCCTAATATTAGTTTGTTCTACCAAAAATTAGTATGCTTACAATTCGGTTTTAGGTGGAGGAGACCTCGCTAAGGCAGAAACTATAAGAAGTGTTTGGATCCCAGAAGTTAACCAAAGTCAAGAGGATAATATCAAGAAAAATGTAAAAAATCAGCAAGTTGCAATTCTTTGTGATGAGACAACTGAACAAAATAAGAACAGTGTGATTTTGTTATTTTGTTGAAAACATTATGTGCTGATTCGAAGCAAAGCTGGTTTGTTGATACAGTTAATGTTTTGCAGAACACTTCAGCAACAGAATGTTCAGGGGCACTTGAGGACACCATCACCAAGTATGAGATTCCTTATGAAAATGTAGTTTGTGTTGAGACAGATGGTGTGTGTTAGATGACAAAATGTGTGACTTATTTGAAAGTTCTCTTATGCGATGATTTTCTGCATATGCAGTGCTGGGATCACAAACTTAAATTTGCTTCAAAATTATTGGTCAGTAGAGCTTCCAGAGCTGAATGAGTGTGTTGCTAAAGCAAAGGTAGCATTTCTGAACATTCAAAAAAGAAAACATAATTCATTAGCATTTATGAATGAAAAATACAGTAAAGGTGAAAATTCTGCTAAACTATTTCCAAACCCAGTTTTAACGCGATGGAACTCTTGGTTTTGTTCAGTGGTGTACCTTTGTGAATATTTGGCGGACCTAGTGGAATATTTTTCCACATTGGAGGAGGTGTCAGCAGCACTTAAGTACTTCCAGGATATGTCAAATGATAAAGTAACCCTAATGTTGATTGAATGCCAGGCAACATTTTAAATTGATCACTGTTCTTAATTGGTGGAATTAATTACTTTACTCAAAGGTTCTACCTATGCCTTCAGTCATAAGCTGTATGGTAAAGTGACAGAGCTACAAAGTAATTTTAAACTGATTTCTGACATGAACTACGGAGAAAAAACACAGGAAAAATTGAAAATTCTTCCAACTATAAACCAAGTAAATGTCAAAGTTCAGTTTCAATCTTTAGGATGGCCGGTCCTTATGAAGCTGAATTCACTCCATCAGTCAGACTCATCCAAAACATTTTTTGAAAACATTGGTACTCTTTTTGACACGCGCTCGATTGGGATAAAACAAGTTAATTCTGATCTCTTCCAATCTGCGGAAAATACCATTTTTAAAATCCTGCTCTGAAATTAATTTTCAAAGAGGATACAGTGTGCTGCAGACACAAATGAGAGCTTTGCAAAGCAATAGTAAAAAAGTTGACATTTTAGACATATTGTGTGGACTGAAAGAAGACCATGAAGAGTTTGCCATCAACAGCATAAAAGCAATATGGATTCCAGTGTCTAATGTTGACAGTGAACGTGCATTTTCGGCATATTCCAACATTATGTCAGATAAGCGCACTAACTTGAAAATTGAAAATTTGGAAACAATATTGTCTTTGTACTTTGGTGATTGATGTGAAGTATGTTGAAAAAAGGTATGAACATGTTTGTCTTATAAAATAATTCAGTGCAAGTACTTTTTAAGCTATTTGAGTTAATTTATTACCATTACCTTAAAAAAACCTGTAAACACTTTTTATAGAGAAAATCAGGGTCTTTTAAGGGAATCAAGTAATTTTATTTATTGATTTTATTTACCAAAAAATCATGGTTCTACCCTTTTATTAAACAACTTTTTGTACCAAAATCCAACTTTTTATTTAAAGAAATACAGTGGTTTTATTTACACCAAATCAGGGTCTCTATTTATGAGTAATGCATCAAGATTTTATGTCTCACAGTTGAACTTAAGCAATGCTTTTTTAACACATGGCTCTGCACACAAATGCAAGTAGTCTCTTTTGACAGTGTAAAAGAAAGACACTCACTCTCTTTTGTACAATGGTACCAGTATTAAGTTGAACACTATACATATTTGTATCAGCACATCTCAGTACACATTCAGGTTATACGCTTATTCCATATATAAAATAACAAGATTAATTACAAATGTATCATTAATGCTAAACTAAGGAGACAAATTTGGTCCATCCATTTCAGTACATCATAGCATTACTAGAATAGAATAATTGGTAATTAATTCCCAAATCATTATAAATGAGTTAAAATGCGTATAGGTTAATTCTGAAGAAGAAAAATAAAGGTAGTAACAAAATTACCTAAACATTCTAAAGTTGCAGTTTATTTGATTACATTTTGAAATTATTTGAAATAAATATATGAAAATGGGTTTAAGTTACTTTTGTAACTGTCAAAAAAAAGTGTCTTCCTATCTGAAGATGTCTGTATCCAGGGCTGTGCAAACCCTCACTGAAATTTTGGCCTGGCTATAGTCTTGGTGTCAATAGGTTTTATTGTTGATAATATTTGGTCTAATGTTGATAGTTACCTGAGTTTGATGGTCAAATGGTTCTGCCGTTGCAACAGCCATTTCTAGCAGGTACAGCACGAGAGCTATGACATGCTCAGAAACGCTATGACCATGTACAGCCTTGTGCAGCACCACAAACACCATGGCATGGAAGACCCGAGAGCATAAGAGTTTGCGAGGGTCATCATAGGCAGGGCTGCAAGGTGCTGGTGAACGGAATGGAGGCCACGGTGTGCCATTGCCCTTCAACTTGCCTGCTTGCTGCACACTGGAACAATACATTAAAACACACATTGGATAAGAATTTACAGGAGCATTACTTTTGGGGAAGTGACCAGTAATATTGAGGAGAATGTTCCCAACTCAGAGTGATGAACATGTTATGTTATTAAGACTATTGTAAATAAAAGAGGGGTAGATTTTTAGCAACTATGTAAAAACTACAGAATTTTGATAAAATTATCTGTCTGACCTCTCCCTGACCAAATGAACTTCTCGTTTTACAGGTTGCTGGTCACACTGCACTAAAATCTTGAGAAAATTTAATCTAGATGAAAAACTTATTTAAAATATTGATAGATAGGTTCAACTAAACTTTGGAATTAAAAATTTAACTTAATCATGTTCAAATTCAATTGAAACTTGGTTTATTTTACATTCCTTTAAAGTATAGTATTTGTAGAAAAATAATTGGGGAGGGGAATTAAGCATTATAACTTTTTAGAGAAAACTAACTTTTTTTCTTAACATAACTAATTCTAATTGTGTTTTAATTTCAAAAAATGTCCACCCTTTAATCCAATAAATCTGTTTTTAATGATGAAATTAGAGCAAAAAATTTTCCAAACCCATTAACTGTGTTTGATTTTTTTATATTGGTCTTGAAAACAAAGGAAAAATTGTGCCAAATGGCTGTATTAAATTAAACATTAAAAGTAGAATAGAAGGGCAAGGACTACATACTAACCAGAAAACTGTAGGCCTCAAAGTTCACAATAAAAACACAGCAAAACACATAATTCTCCATCAACCTGATGAAGCTGTCTGTGACAGTAAAAGCTTGTCCTTTAAATTTTTTTTGTGTTTTTTAATGTTATACCTAAACAAGTAAGTGTTCTGGCTATCCCTCCTAATTTAAATCATAATAGTTTTTATATTCATTATTTGTTCTTTGAAAGTTTCCCACATTTTGGAAAGTATTCCGCCATTTTTGAGGGTTTCCCTTTGTTTTGGGTGTTGGAAGGGGAAACGAATGAATGTAATTGTTTTTAGATTAGTGGAATACAGGTCGGCATAGAGTCAAATTTGTTTAGGGTGTCTGCTACAATAGTTACGTCAGGTGCTACACAGATAGATTTCTACATATGGATTGGGTGTTACTTGCTCTAAGGTAACCTCTCAAAGCAAAAAATCGTGGGAGTTCAAGAGATGTCATTGAATTAATCACTGGTTTCTTATTCCTTCCCACTCCAACCCAGGTAGAATTCTATTCATGGTGAATCTCAAAGTGAACGAGGTAAGCTACACAATTAACCTTGTATACAGTCCCCTACTCATTGTTTTTCGTCTTATTGTATTGCTTGATAAATGGAACCAACAGGCTAATTGATGTCATGTACTTACTACTCGGTAAACCTGTCCATAGATGTTTGAAAGTCTCTCCTGTGTACTGCTCTTAGAAGAACATGTATAGGATCATACAACTCTTCCCACACCGTGGATTTGGGGACGTACATTCCTTGCTGCATGTTGCCACTGGCCTCGAGGTTGGGAGCCTTGTAGTCAGCAACCTAGACATGTACAGTACATCTCAATGTAACTCCTTCTCAGACTGTGGACTTGTAGATGTACATTCCCTGCTGAGATAGTGTGAAGAAAAGTGAGCATGTGTGTGAAAATAAAAGAATGTATCAAAGATGTATGTGAAACTAAAAATGTTTGATAAAGTGTGCGCAAGGGAGTGTCTTCTCACCACTCCTCTTTGTAAAGATAATTGAAATGGTCGTGAACAGAGTGGCAAGGAAACTCGTAGTGGAAAGAATGAAAATAATGATGTTTACTGATGACTTGATGGTATGAGAGGAAAAGAAAGAGGAAATACAGGAATGGAGTGTAAAAGTGAAAAGAGGTTTGGATGAAATTTAGCATGAAGAGTGAAGTGGTGGTAGTGACAAGGAGAGCAACTTAGAAAATCTATGCAAGATGGATGCAGTAGAGAATATATAGTGAGAAAAGGGCAGAAGGGGGAGATATTTTTTAAAGGTGTGCAAGAAACCTGCTTTGGAAAAGAGCAACGCCCTTTAAGTGCAAGGAAGTGTTATAAAAGAGCATACTTTGTACTCCATAGTAAGACCAGTAAAGTGGAGCCATGGGGATAGGAGTTGTCCAGATAGGAGTTGGGGTACAGGGAGTACATGAGATAGTAGAAGAAGCAAGGGTAACATAGTACAATCATGTAATGAGGATGTAAAAGGAAAGAATCTGAAGAAGACTGATGAAGATAAAGTACGTAGGAAAATAAACAGTAAAAAAGACCAAGAAAGAGATGGTAAAAGTATATCAATGAGGAAGAATGGTGGAGAGAAAGGGGAAGATGTAAGCATTTTAATAAACTGCTCTGGCTGGCCACAGGCCGGAAATAGTTGATGATGACATGTCTATAAAGTGTTACATTTTAAATTTGACTAAATTTTAAGGGATTATTAACACAAGTAAAAATATAACATGTTATAATATAATTAAATGAAGTTCCAACACCAATTTTAAGAATAAACTTATTTATAATGTATAAGAAGGCTACCCACAGTTGGAAATTATGCATGTAAGATATGGTTTCCTTGAAATAAACCTTAGGCAGGAGCACAGAGAAATAATAAAATTGAATATGTACCAAGTGAACTTAATTTAATTTTAGCCTTAAATCATTAGAAGAAACATGCAAAAGTTGGGATTATTTAAAAGGTAAAAGTGGTGTTATTTTCTCAAAAAGCAAAGATATTTTATGCTGAAAGTGATGTTATTATTTACATCAATACGAGACGAATTAATATTTATTTAAAAAAATTAGGGTATAAGTCCATAAAACGGTAACACGTTTCTAGATACACAACAATTTATACACCAGAATTAAGTCACTAGCATATTATGGTGAGCACAGAGTGATGTTTTATTTATTTCAGGTTTAGGAATGTCAAACTTGATATCTCAATATCATTACCTTCGATTTTTACAAATAATAATATTGAAGTAATCAATTGTCAATTTATGTATGAACCAAACATGACCACCCATAGCAATGTTTTTAGACCACCCATAGCAATGTTTTTATATATATATTAATATCCTTGCTTAGACTTAACTTGAAATCTTTTATAAAGGCTGAAAACAAAGACTCAATCTATATAAATTTAAGTATCGTAATGTGTTAAAGTAGAACTCATGATTTTTAATGTAAATCTAAAATAAAAGCCTAAAAATTCGTTAAAATACTCATCTATTCTGTTATCTGTCTTATACCTTTAAAATCCACATAAACTAATATTATCTGCATAAACGGCAGCCCAGGCATAGCGCTATTGCAAGTGTTACCCGGTTGAAAATTATATTGCATGACGTGATCTTTGCCAAATTACAAATAAGTTGAGTTTATTTAGAAAAAAACTTAAATTTCTATTTTTTGTGTTAAGACAGTAAAGTTCGTGTAAAAATTTGCACTATTGAAAATGTGAATTTTGCATGTTCCTAGTCAATAGGGATGCCCACTTCTGGTAGCACTTTAGTCTAACCCGGCGCACAATTGCACTCCGCCTTCACCAAAAGTTAAACAGTCTAATGCTGCGTTAAAACAAATTTTCTCTCAAAACAATTAATTGCAAAACCTTCAAACTTTAAAGCCAGTTAAGACGTTACTAGTATTGTTTGCTAATAGAAATTCTCTCTACTAGATTTTAAAACCTTCTGTGGAATCACTGCAGAGCACCAACACCACCAAGAGCTTAGAACACAATATAAACTTATTCAATTTAAAGAATTTGATCTATATCAGGGCTTGCAAACTTATGGATAATAAATAACCAATATGTTGATAATTTTGGGGGATTATTTTGCATGCCCATAGGAAATGGTCTATTGGAATTATTCATCATCGTTAATTATTATTATAGATATTAAAGAGAACACAAAATGTTAAAAGAATTTTATGAAGGCAATGATTCTGAATTGTTGTAAATAAGGTTAATGCTCGATTAATCAGCACACGAGCCTTTCTATGAGCGAGATCTAAAGCGCCTAGCAATTTTGTTGAGAAAGGTATTTCTCATACCTCCCAGGGTTCTTTTACATGCCACAATCGACACAGGACTGGCAGCTTTAATTCTTTTTCTGAAGGAAGTTGTGCTATGGATTTTTATCGCACAAGAAAAGTTTGTCGACTCTACCTGGGTCTGAGTCCACGTACATTGAGTGCTGAGGCGAGCACTTTACCTCAAGACTACCAAGGTCACAGACAAGGAAATAACAGATACACAACCTTACGGGAGATTTGATGCGCCTCTCGAGTCAGGTAGAACTTAAAATATTCAGTGATAACAGCGCTTCCAAGTGAGAATTCTTTGAAACAACTAACTTTCAAAATGTTCCTCATGAGAAAGACAAGCTGAGAGCTAAGAGTTGCTGTCTTTCAATCCCTTTCTACTTTCATTGACCAAAACTTTTCAAACAATGGAGATGGTTGGACCTAAATATACAATGCCAGTGCTTCCACAGTGTTTAAACTTTAACAACATGCAGTCTTGGAAATGCATTTGTAAATGAATTATTAGAATATTTCACGACCAGCTTATATGGTCACAATTCTGTAGGATTCACTTTTTCATTAGACTTGATTGCAAATAACTGGAATATCTGTGTTCGAATCCCAATCGAGTGTACTGAGAGTGTTTTTTTCCAATATGCTTATAATTCTTTTTCAACAATACGGGTACATATCCCAAAATTTTTACCTTACTTATTCCTAATCCATTGGAGTAATTACGCGAATAGCTGTAACTGGAAGTAAGACACGGCACACAAAATATAATTACAATTAAATACCTATGTTGTAAAGTTTGCATTTATTTTTTACATTTTATTGTCAAACTAATACAAACAAAATATATAAGTGATATGCTACTTTATAAACTAAAAAAACAAAACAGTTAAATGGATAGAAAATACAATGAGAAGAGTTTACTGAGTAAATATTTGGTATCCAATATACCTTCTTGTTTTAAACACTGGAATGATTATATTTCGCATTATTTTATAATGATGTGCAATGAGAGTTTACAAATCTGTTTTAAATCTGTTTATAGTAAAGTCAACATAAATCTTATTTCCCTAAACGCGCTTTTAGGATTGCACAACAAACACATAATAATGTTTTGTCCATTAACACTCTTCCAACATCTCGTGTTTGTATGGAAAATTAAATATCTGTTAATTTTAGTAAAAGGGAATGGAAATAAATATATAGTTTTAAATTAGATTGAAAACTCTTTCAATATAATATTAATGACTATGATAAAACAATATTTTCATACAATTAATAATTGCAGATTTTCTTAAAAAATAAATATTTATATCACAGTAAAATAGAGTTTAGTAAAATTATCTACTAAAACATTAAAAAAAAATCTTGTTTATGTAGTTTAGATAGGCTTGATATTAAAAATTAAGATTACTATCATCAAAACACCAATAAATTATTATTATTATTATTAATAATATAAATAATAATAACAATAATACAGAAATATGATTTGATAGAAATTTGATTAAAATATGTGTCAAACAAATTTAGACGTTGATATATTTCATAATATCCTCGTCATTTTGATTTCATTATGTACGAGATCAAGCTTTGAAGTATTTAGCTATAGCATTCTTGCTTTATTGGTGAACATCCAAATGTTATAATTTTGATAGTTCCTCCGTATAAAATCCTGAGCTAGCCATCACAATCACAAACCAGTTATGGCAATTAATAAATAAAAAATAAAAATCTTAGAAAGAAAATATTACCTAGTCTACAAACTGAGTGCACAAACAAACACAATCACTGATGCACTCCGTTGCTAACGAAAATTTTACCTAATCACGGTCATAGAAACATGTTTGAAAAAAGAGCATCACATGTCACAATAAAGCATAAATTAAATAATAGACAATGTTACAGAAACATATTAAATATGAAGCATCATGATTTTCCAAAGAGAATAATGGTCACCAAGCTATGTCGCCTGAATATTTGTTTATTTTAATTGTTATGTTGCTCCTAGATATGCGATAATTTATCTTTTGATTTTAGCTATGTATTTGCAATACTAATGTATCCACTTTAAAATAGTCTTTAGTTTGTGTATTCATTTACTTTTAAGTTAGTGTTCCATCATATAGAGTTTTTTTTTACTAGTTCAGAAAATTTTATGGACCCCTCCCAGTAAATTTTCAAAAAACTTTCCAACTTTTATGGTTATGTGGGGGTCGTTTTAACAACTTGGCGAGTTTAAATTTTCTTTCATGCTTAAAAGTAAATTTTGTTTTAGAAAGATGACAATTTACTCTCACCTCCAAACCCCTAACTCTCCATAGTTCCCACAATTCCAATATAAAATGTTAAAACTTATTTGGATTTATGATATTTTATGTGGCTACTATAGTTCAACCTAACCACATCAAAAAGAGTTTTCTATATTGGTTGTATACATTTTAAGCGCTTCTATTTCCTGAGCTTCAGGTTTAAAATTCCATTTTTTCAGACGTCATTCAGCTATCCAATAAGGTCTATTAAATTAAATGGCCATATTTCATGTTTCTACCTCTAGAAAAATTGGTATTTATATATCCTTGGAAAATTTTTTGAAGGGACCATTATCCCTCCCTATTTTACGCTACTTCATTTTGAAATCTAAGAATTCAGACCTTGATACTGTTTGAGTTGGCCCCTATACGTGCCTGATTAAAGTCAATAGTCTAACACTTTGAGAAGTAATTTAGTCTTTTGGTTTTTAAAATTTGATACCCCTATATCACCAGCCTCCTTAGAAATAACTAATATTTAAAATGTATTTGTGGTTATTTGAAGTTATCCCTCTAAATTCCTGACAAATTTAAATTTTCTACCTCCTACTTGTACACCCTCTTCCCCCACCCCCCTTTCATATTGTTTAATTTTGAAATTTAAATGTCCAGATTTTGTAGTTAATTTGACGAATTCCAGTTTGATCTAAACTCCACTGGTTTTGAAAATATTAGCCTCCCCATCCCCATTTCTCTAACTCCCGCTTCAAAACCTAAATTTACGACTGATTTGTTTATGTGAAGCCGTACTTCTGCCAGCCTACCAAATTTAGATTTTCTACCATACTTATTTATTTTTATAAACTCCCCTTTATTTCCTGGACTCCCATTTTAAACTGTTATAGCTATATGGAGTGGAATCTTTGACTATATGTAGAATTTCAGTTTTATACCACACTGAGAAGAAATTGTTTTTAATAGTTTTGTAAGTTTTGAACCACCCAACACATTTTTTCCAACCAACTCTGAGAAATTTTAAATTCTAATATTCATTTGGTTATCTGGAGTTTTATTTCTACCTATCTTTCAAATTTTAAATTTTAACCTTGTCTCAAATGTTATTTATAGCTGTAGCTTCCACCTCCCTCATTTTCTATAGTTTAATTTTAATATTTTCAGATTTTTATGTTTATTTATAGTGGTCCCTATACCTAAGAATTTAAGTTCTTTACCACACAGAGAAGAAGTTGAATGTATTAGTTTTGAAAATAATGAGCATGGCCCCTTCCCACACCGTTTATTCCAACTCCCACTTAAAAATTTAAAATTAAGATTTATTTGGTCATTTTAAAAGGTCCTCCTACCTACTTGCCAAATTTAAATATTCTATCACAGCTAAAAGTTGTTTTTAATTTTATAAACTCCTCCCCCCTCTTATTTCTTGGGGTTCCGTTATAAATTAAAACATTACAGACTCATAGTTATTTGGCTGGTCCCTTTACTTTACTTCCAAATTTCAATCTTCTACCTCACTAGGAATTAGTTGTTTATATTAATTTTGAAAAGTTTAAAGCTCATTTATCTAATTATCATTTAGAAATTTCAATTTTTAGGAATTATATTTGGTTATTTAGAGTTTTCCTCCTAACAAACTGTCAAATTTAAGTTTTCTAGCACACATAAAAAGGTTTTTAGTCTGTTTATATCACCTCCACTATTTCCCAGAGTCCCACTTATTAAATAAAAATGTTCATATTTTTATAATTATTTGTGGTGGTCCCATTAGTTGTCTGCAGAATTTCAATCTTCTACCACCCTGAAAAGTAGTTATTTATATTTGTTTTGGTAATCTTGCACCCCACACCCACATTTTTCCAACGCAACTCGGAACTCGTTGTGTGTATGCCTTACATAAATTAACTTCATATTAGTATTCTGTGACCCGATAAACCCCCAATATATCAAAGTTCATCTTTATTGGAGGTAATAGAATTTATCACCCCTTTTTTTGCCCCTTTACACCCGTTTAGGTGATGAAATTTGAAAAACCTTTAAAATATTCTCACCCAATTCTATAAAGAAACATTCATTTTAGATTTCAAGGCTCTATATCCACTATAGTGGATGTGGGGAATGCCAGGCCTCCACCGTGGTTCGGATTCCACATTAAACTGTAGGTCCTCCATTTCATCTCACATTCACCCTACCATTATACATTAGCATATGTGCGTATAACCCGAACTGGTAGTAAGACGCGGTGCTAATAATAAATAATAATATATCCACTAGTTCAAAAGATGGATGGTCAGTGAATTTTGAAAACTTTAGCCTCACCTTTTTCATCCCTTACAGGTTGAATTTCGCAAAATTTGGTCCTAGCTCTGATCTAGGGCCAAAAAGGAATCTTTACTCAAAATTTTGTTTCCAGGTTTGAAACCATTAAGCTCTTCTATCCAACCATAAAATCCCCCACCTTGTTTATTGTCTCTATAGTCAAAATTGGCCTTGTAGTTTGGAATTTTAAATGATAATGTCTCTTTTCCATATATTCACACTATGTTAATATTACTAAATCAATATTTATTATAAAAAATAAAAAAACATAAAATTTGTGCTTTATGCGTCTAATATTTAGAAATGATATTTTAAAATAGCAGTTGAAAGGGACTATTTGGCCAAAATTAACTGTTGATAAATGTTTTCAATAGATAATTCTTCCATGATATCAGTTTTGGTATCCACTAAGTGAGAAATAATGTTGTAATAAAAACGAAACTACAAACTAGTATATAAGTTGTATAATATTAATTAGTTTCCATATTATTAAGGCTAGTAACTAGGCCTAACCCAATAAATAGATGGTTCGGTGCACCATACAGACTTCTCTCCTTTGACTAAAAATGGAAAAATTTACTTAAAGCTTGTAAGATTTGTAAAACTAGATAATATACATCTTTGCAGAAATAAGATGGGAAAATAAAGATAATCACATTTCACCAAAAAGCATAAATGAAAGAAACATATTGTTTATCAAGAAGCATAACAATCAACTCCCAATTTCAGAGACCTCGATTAAAAAAAATTCCAATAGAGCTCAGAAGCTAAGGGTCATACATAAATTATGCAAGGATTTTGGGAGGAAGGGGGGGGTCAGTATTTGCTTATGTTTTCTTACAGAGGTGGTGGGGATGGGCAGAATCCATCTTACGTAAGAATTTCATCAATGTTTATGGTGAGACCAAATCTAAAAAAAAAAGCTTCTAGAGACACGTGCTCAAAGAGGTTACGCCTAGCGATGACAGATAGAATAAAAGTTTGTTTGAATGCATGGACATTTTTGTCAGAAATCTTGAAAGGAAAGGGGAGACTACAATAATCATTAATTTATCCTATCTCATTTAAATACAAGAAATCTATTTACTTAATTTAATTAGTAAAACTCAACATAGCATGTTTAGAATATGTACATATTACATAATTAAATATTGAATAATCTTATTAATCTGTTTGGAGGTGTAACAAGAAAAAAATATCAGGGAGAGCATCTCGACTCTGATACTTACACCACTTTCTGTTTTTAATAATATACTGACCTGTGACCATAATGCAAATCGCCAAAAAATGTAATATTTTAGGTGTTGTTATTAAATTTACTGTATCTAAAGTATAATCAATACAAAATTAAGATTCAAAGGAGACACATTAAAGAGAAAGGAAAGCCTCTTTCGACTGGCATACAAATTCTTCACAATAACAGATTTGTTTCTAAATTAAATTATCAGTTCTAAGTGTTCAACGGTGGATCCAGCATTTCCGTATGGGTGGGGCAAGGGTAAGGCGAGGGGTGGGGTGGGGCACTCTTATAGGATTAGGCTTTTCATGAGGGTGGATGGGGCACTCTCACATAACGAAGCAGGGTATCATTTAACAATATTACAAAGAAAAAAAAATTGAAATTTGGTTAGTGAGATATTATGTTACAGTAGAAATAGTACTTCACTTCGGTGGCCATGTGCATTAAATTATACAAGCGTTTGCTTTCTAACAGTAATTGATTTTATTATTGATATTATTTATACCTACTAATTTTTATTCATTAGGGGGTTACATGCCTTCTGGACCTACCCCTGAAAGGGTTCTTAAATTAAATAGCTATAATAGACATTAATACTCCGATTTTTGTAAGAATGGACATGTGAGAGGACTTTTTTCTAACCAAAATCTTATTATAAATAATAAAAATGGCCCCTCAGACGGTATTCCTACGAATTTTAATGTAAAAATTCTTAAAGTTATCGTCTTCCAAACAATACCGACATCTTACTGGGATAATAAAATAACACATTAAGCTACTACTCTATCATCTCAAGTTTAGATTGATTTTTTTTTAAAGTACATAATATGAACATATATATATATAGTTTGAACATAGTATTAGTATTTAAAAAAAGTATTAACTTTTTTGGGCTATCACTATTTGAAAAAACGTAACTATATTTTTATTTTTAGATCAGAAATGATACTTTATATCAAACGTGGCATTTAGCTTCCCTTATGAATGTTAAATAGTTTTAGTAAATATTGCAACTGTCTTATAATGCCCTTCGTACAGTTTATTTTAGATTTATCTGGGTAATTAGACACTATAAAGTAGACCTAAGCCTCTAAGCCTGTTAATTCCTATATACAACCCAACCATTATTATTGAGAGCAGAGATGTTATGCTTGCGCAGAAAAAATGTATTCATTATATTGTTTTATCAGTCTTAAGTTATATCTTGATTGGAAATAAAACTTTGAAATTTAAAATAATATATATATTTTTCTCAAACAGGCTTATTTGAATAATAATAATAATATTTAGCACCGCGTCTTACTACCCTACCCGTTCGGGTTATACACTTTAAGTACTAACTACTCTAATGGATTAGGAATTGGGAAGGTTGAATTAGAGGAAGTGAACCCGCATTTGCGTGGAGGGAGAGTGACCAGTTCACCCGACCGAGATTCGAACCTCGATCTCCCCGTCCTCAGCAGTCGAGCTAAACACGACAAGCGCGTTAGCCAACTACACTACCGAGGCGGGTAACTCTTATTTGAAATATATTATAATATTATATAAGTGTTATAACTTATTATGTCATAGAATAAAATAACTAACCACAAAGCTTGGTTTAAATATCCATTATTACAGGTATTAAACACAAAATTAACCAGAAGGAATAACTTACAATAGTGAATAAATCAAGTGGGCCAGTTGCTAACTTTGGAATCTGTATTTGATTTTGCTTTTTGTTCTTTTTTGCAATGTACTATTTTTATTTGTACGTTCTAGTAGCATAGCTGACTATCATGAATTTAGTTTATCTATATCCTAATGATATATGACTCATATTATTATAAGTTAATCTAGCAAAGCCTAGGATGAGTAATGTAAATCTTTGTTAGATTCATTTCAGCTACATTAGCTTAAGTTTTGTATTTTTAATTATTTGGAAGATCGGCAAAACCTGTTTAGTTCAATACTTTGTTTTGATAAGAGTATTGTATCCTATTTAAACCTGGTTGAAACTGTTTAGAAGTAGTCCTTAATCACTTAAATGTAATGTATTATATTCGGATTAGGTTTGACAAACTTCAAATAAAGTTGGTTTTGTTTGGTTTAGAATTAGGGTCTAAGTAAGCTTATATTAACGTTTGGAAAACTTAAATATTTCAAAGCTTTGGATTCTAATTCTGTCTCAAAACGATTGTTTAGTCATTTTAACGGTTTACGTTATAATTGCACCAAAAAATTATTATAATATGTCAAATTTCATGCTGGTATCAAAAAGTGAATTAGCAAGCAGCTTAACTAGCAAGTTAGCAACTCTACTATTACGCCTAGATTACATTAGGTTTGGGGATTATTTTCTGTTGGACAGAGTAGTGGTCGAAATACACAATATGTTTAAACTATTGCTAACACAATTTATAACATGACCGGTACAGCGTTTGGCTGTAGCATGACTAACGGTTTATTATTTGAAAAAGTTTTAAGACTAAATTCATAAGACATCTGTCGGCATTATAGTGAACTACAAATGTAAACAAACATGAACATTTTGACGGTAGTAATTGAACTCCAACACCCCTCCTCAATTTTGAGTCCAAAAGGACAATAGGTAAAAATCAAGCATGTAAACACAATTTGTTGACACACTTCTTGTATTTGGCTCAAGGAAGAGGTTTTATTAAGATGTCAGCTACCATATCCTCAGTGGGTAGATATTCAAGCCTTAGTGGGTGATCTTGGCGAGCTTGACGAATAAAATTAAACTTTATATCTATGTTTCGATCTTGAGTGGAAGAAGGGGCTATGTGCCAGTTTTCCAGCTGATTGATTATCATTATAATTATGTTCGACAACTCTTTTAAACTAAGTTCTAGCACAAAGGTCATCAAGAATTGCTTCCTTTGCAGCTTTGGTGAGCCTCATATATCCTGCCTCAGTTGAAGATAAAGCAATGGTCCTTTGCTTTCGTGAGCACCATGATACTGCCGCTCCAGACAAGGTGAAAGTGTTGTAAACGGTTCCTTGCAGATATATTAGGACACGCTTTGCAACTTGCCGGTGAGTTGAGGTGTGACAATTATTAAATTGACTTAGCATGTTGACTGCGTAAGTGATGTCAGGATGGGTACCGATGGCGATATACATGAAAGCTCCAATCAACTTTTTGCTTTGTTTCTTCTGTGCTAGTGGAGGAAGAATCAAACTTGATCCTGGTTAATATCGGTGTCTTCGCTGGTTTGCGGTCATCCATCCCAAACTTATGCAAGACATCTCTGATGTAGCCCCACTGACATAACATGACTTTATCCTTGGATTGGTTCACTTCAATTCCTAAACAATGATTTATAGCTCCGAGGTCCTTTATGTCAAATTTTTTTTTAGAGTTCACCTTTAATGTTTCTGGTTCGCTTTGGGTTTCCAGAAGCGATCATAATGTCATCAACATAGATGGGCACATAGACTGGGTGTCGACCAGCTTGAAGAGCCTGTGAATAGCCTTTTGAAGTTTGCAGACTTTGTTATTGGATTCCAGGTTTTAAAGCATATCTTTTGATTTCCCAACAATGCTGTCATCCTTTTCAGTCCTAATCATCTTTTGTAGTGCCTCAACAAGCAAGTCTGGCTGTTCCATGAATGTTAGTGTGTCGATGTCACCATTCAGATAGGCCAATCTGTGAGACTTTTAAGTTGAGCTTGGCTGACAATGCCATGAGCAACCGAAATGATTCAATCCTGGCAACCGGAGCAAAAGTGTCCACAAAGGCAATTCCTGGTCTTTGTGCGAAGCCTTTTGCGGCCACTATGCCTTCCTAAGAAGTAACGTTCCATCAGGATTGTACTAGTTTCAGAGAACCGCTCTACAGTCGATCACTCTATCGTTGGTTGGTCTGTCAACTATTTCCCAAGTGTCGTTGGTGACCAAGCACTTTATCTATGAATAGATTGCATCGAACCATTCCTTGCAATCTGGCCCCTTCATGGCACTGTCAATGTGAATCTCTGAGGCATTCATTGCAACTGGGACATTATGAAATGGTTCATCTTTCCTGTTACTTTGAATGTTAATGCTTTCCATAGTTTGTTGAGATGATGTGGTGTTTGAATGTCCAGTATCTTTACCATATGGTGGATCATTGTTGAGAGCAAGGTTCTGATTGGCCCGGTTGGCCGCAGGCTGGTATATTTTAGTGGGACGACCCCTTTTTCCAGTAAGTATTAACTTTGGTCTGTCAGGTCCTCGCTTGGCCAGCATGTTGGATTTGGTGCCTGTGGCACCTTGATGAGCTTGTCACTTTCCAATGTCGAGCATGGGGTCATCATTCACATCAAATCCATGAAATGTTTCATCGTCTTCCAGAGTGTTCGGACTGATCTCGACGTCCTTGTGCAAGGATTCTTTTTCTTGAAGAAAGTTTGCAGACGTGCATCTGGGCCCAGGCTTGGCCCAAAATCTTACGTCCCTGGAAACACAGATCTTTCGTTAGCTTGGTAGCCATACCCGGTAGGGCTTGGAACAGTCAGAGTAACCGACGAAGACCCCTTTCTTGCCTTTGAGTTCGAACTTTCCTTTATTGGGAGACTTGTCGAGGATGATGGCTTTCTCCTCGAATATACAAAGATGCGAGATATTCAGCTGTCTTCCCAACCATCTTTCGTATGGAATTCCTTCAGACAACCCTTTTGTTGTGCATCGATTTCGGATGTGATTGGCTGTTACAATGGCTTCGAACCAAAAGGACAGTGGCATTTCGGACTCGAGTAGCATGCACCAAGCAGCCTGAACCAGAGTGTGATTCTTTCTTTCTGCAACACTGTTCTGTTGTGGGGTGTGCAGAGTTGTTAGACGTTGTTGGATACATGCACATTTGAGGATGAAATCCATTTTATCATTGCAATATTCTTTGCCATTATCCAATTGAAGAACTTTAATTCTGATTTTTGGCTAGATTCTTAAACTCAATTTACTTCTCAGTGACCTCTACCTTGTGACGAAGGAAGTAGACTTGACACTAATGACTGTATTCATCTATGAAGGTTACAAAATAGCGTTCACCACCTTGAAATACTTCCCTCGTCGGCTTGCAGATGTCGGAATGGATTAAATGCAGAAACTCTTTTGAGGTTACCTCTCATTTGGTGAAAGGAGTTGATGTTATTTTTCCTTCTAGAGAGGTGTGACAGTTTTTTTTAAGTCAGATGAGTCATTGAATTTTAAACCAATCACACATTGGTTCTTGAGTATAGTGACCATGTTCCTCAAATTAAAATGACCAAGTCGAGCGTGCCAAACTTCTAATTACTTTTTGGAACTTTTGATCCTGTGCCCATGCAAGCTTTCTGATCACTTTCACATAAGTAGAATAAGTCACCAATTCTATTCGCAACAACTTTAATGTCACTGTTTATGTCTTTTATGGTCGTGCAATCTTTCTCAAATGTCACCTTGTTGTTGTCAACAATTTTTGTCACAGAGATGAGGTTTGTTTGGAGGTCGGGTACATATAAGGTGTCTATCAATGTGATAAGAGTCTGTCACATTGTTAACGTTAGTGATTTGCACGTCACCTTTTGCTTTTACTTGCGTGGCACTCTCATCAGCAAGTTTAAGATTCTTGTGCATTTTCTTTGCGCTTGTGAATGCATGTTCATTGTTGCATAAGTGAGATGTGCAACCACTATCAACACACCAAAGTTTGTTTATGTTGCTTGATTTTATAATTTATTTGTCGACGAAAAAACAACAATGAGCCTCGTCAGCTTTATTTGCCATTTGTTCGCTCAACTTATTTTTAAAGAAACAATCAGCCTTCCTGTGTCCTTTATTTTTGCAAAAGAAACATTTGTAGTTTAGTTGTGGTTTTCGTCTGTTTTTATTCGGATCCAGCACTACTGCTCGTTCCACCTTTTCGTTGGTTTACTAACTGTTTTCCTGACTTGACAAACATGGTGGTACTTCTGTTTTCCCGAGCACGTGTGTTATCTTCTTCCAAGACTTTCACTTTCAACGTTTCAGCGTCAGGTAAATTGTCATGAGATTCGATTGCACATCCAAAGTTGTCATAACTGCTGGGGAGACTATATCGCAACATGATTGTTGACAGGTCGCCGTTTATGTCCACTTCCATTGCTTGCAACTTATCTACAGTGTAAAAAAATCCATCAAGATGTTCAGTCACATCGTCGCCATCTGGTATCTTGTGTTGTGTGATACGTTTGAACAATGTTGTCTTGAGAGCGGGGCCCCTTTGATGCATAGATTGATTCTAGTTTGATCCATACATCGCGTGAAGTAACACATTCCCGAATCTGTTTTAATTCAGATGGATTGATGGACAGAATCAAATCAACTTTTGCCTTCCGATCAGCCTCTAGCCAAGCTTAGTGTGCGGCAACAAGCACCGCGATTTCGCCAAACACTTTGGGTTGTGATATTTCTCCTGACACATGTTTTATTAGCAAGATTTCGGCTTGTATTTTCCACGTATATTAATTGTCGCGTGACAACATCTCGAGTCGTGTTGAATGCGTTGCGTTTGCCTGCACCATTTTGTTAGGCTAAGGAATCGTTCAACTGCTGCACTTTTTTGATTTATAGCTTTTCATTTAATCAAAGTATCGGTTTGTTTCCGATCGATCTCTTAACCCGTCTAATCTGGGCCCATAACCTGCCGGGCAGAGTAGTGATCGAGATACACCATATGTATAAGCTATTACTAACACAATTTATAACACAACCAGTACAGTGTTTGGCTGGAGAATGACTAACGGTTTATTATTTGAAAAAGCTTTAAGACCAACAACATTTTCATATCACACCCAAATTACATCAGGTTTTGGGATTCTTTTCATATCACGCCCAGGCTACGATATGTTTGGGGTTTATTTTCATATCACGCCCAGGCTACGATATGTTTGGGGTTTATTTTCTTATCACACCCAGGCTACGTTAGGTTTGGGACTATTTTCATATGCCCAGGCTACGCCCCCTCAAGCTGGTGTCCAAGGCAACCGCCCGGTTCACACGACCCTTGAACCACTCCTGTACTGGCACTAGAGTGTACTATGAATATCAACAGAGGTACTTAACTTTGAATGAAAATATTTTTATAAAATCATGTTTAATACATTTTATAGAAAAATTACAAAAATAATGGTTTATAAACACTTATAGGTGTTGGATTAAAACATTTTATTTTTATTTGCAATAAAAAAAAAATGATTTATCGAAGATGTGTTTAAAAATTATCCCAGTTGAGGATATTCAAAGTTGTTAAGGGTGCTTTAGATAGGGGCAGAAGCTTTCTCGCTGATGGCTGACAGACTGG
This sequence comes from Timema douglasi, assembly GCA_901482245.1. NCBI lineage: Eukaryota > Metazoa > Arthropoda > Insecta > Phasmatodea > Timematidae > Timema > Timema douglasi. Next base: position 166,686 of record CABEEJ010001229.1, read on the forward strand.
TTGATTCGAGGAGCTAATATTTTGTACTTGTCTTCTAGAAAATTTGAGTTTAAAGTGAGTCGCTTAGAAATTGCTCACTAGATTGCGCTTTAGTCACTGGGGAATTCATCCAGCAGTCCCAATGTGGATGGAGTAAAGCCTAAAAAAGAGCGCAATGTGTTTAACCTAGCAGTTGTATATCTGTTGTTTCATTGTCTGTGACAAAGATCTACAAGATTTTATAGATTACATTATATATATATAGCTATTACCTCACAAGAGACAATAACATGGAACCAATAATAAGTTTTGTAAGATATCAAAAAGATAAAATTATTTTACTTGGGTAAACAAGACACAACAACTTTGTACATAAAGGAATACCTCAGCTAGAACAGCCTCGAAGTCTCTGCTCTGCGCACTGCCACATCTCTCAGGCATGAGCTCTATCAACTGACTGTGTGTCTTGTCTCCCATGCAGAGTAGTGTTACCATCTCCAGACGGGACAAAGATGCATCGTTCATGCCTGGAACACACATGCCCATTACAATTAATGCCAACATATACATTTGGATTATGTTATGTTTGTATGCTATAGTACCAAAAGTAGCTAAAGGTAGCTTTTAACATTATAGACTAGGATAAAAGAATGAAGAAAGTTAATCTACACTAATATTATAAAGAGGAAAGATTTGTTTTTTTGTTTGTAATGGATAAACTCATAAACTACTGGACCAATTTTAAAAATTCTTTCACCAATATAAAGCTACATTATCAGCGAGTAATATGCTATATTTTATTTTGAAAATTTAATTTATTCCCCATAAAAATGTCGATAGTCACTCATATTTTATGGTAGTCTCTATGATGTATGATGATTCTTCAATATGTGTGTTGAAAATAATAATAGGGGGGGGGGGGAAAGGGTCNGGAGGAAGGGTCTAGTTACTAATACATGCACAGGTGTCTGGCCAGAAAGAAGTTAAGAAACCCTAGCTCAGAGAAAAACCATCTCTTGACCAGCCGGTTGAGGATCAAACAACAGCCTCTTCGGTGTATAATTGTTTGCAGGATTATCTCACACTACCTTTGTAGCAGAGCTTATAGACGACACTTGTCAATGTCTTCCTGACAATTAATATTGTCAATTGTAGGATCAATATAATTTGTTTTTCAATTCAATAAACATCTGTCCTAAACAGCAGTCACCGCCGCATCAAACTAAAACAAACTTCCAAAATACCAACTCACATTAGTATTTGTCCAGGAAAAGATAATAATAGTGTGACTTATGAACAATGTCTGTAAAGTAACCATTTAATATCTCGAAACATATATATATATAAAATTTATTTTTGAGAAAGACTAAGGGTCTCATTCTTGTCTGTTGGAATGGTGACTGGGCAAAGTGTCTTAAGCATATGGACAGTTCTTTGGTCTGATTGAGCAAGCTTTCTGTATATAACATAGGTTATTTAGTACACTTTGAAGTGCTCGCTGGTGCTAATTAATAATAAACTTTGCAAAACAAACAATATTAACAATGATAGTCTAATTTGATGATATCCATTTTGAACAATATTGTCTGATTTGAATGTTTTTGAAACTACAGGGTTTCTTATATTCTTTTAAATACAAAATTTCCTGTATTTTTCAGGTTTCGCAGATGGAATCATAATTTTTCCAGACACTTTATTTAAAGAGTAGTATAAAAGAATGAGATTCCACTTTTCATAAAATTAATTATTGTGAAGTTATGTCATTGGTGTTTAGAACAGGAGAGTTTGACCTTGATGCAGAAATACATGCAGTTGTCACACAACCCGATTTTTCAAGCAGTAAAAAGGGTGGGGTCGAGGGTGGGAGATATGCGACTTAACATGATTATTAATTTTATTCTATGAAAAGGTCTATTATTTGCAGATTATAGCTTAATGTTAAAAAGTTATAGATAATCTATTTTTAGTTGTTGTTTTTTGTGAAATTCACAAGGTTTTCTCAGTTTTTTCGAGACACAAAAAAATCACTGTGTTTTTCTGGTTTTTCATGTGTGTGATAAACAAAAACAATTATTACAATGCCTGTTTATCATTGTCAGTTTATTGATAATACTTTGTATTGTAACTTTTATCTGCAAATCTTAGCTGTGTGTGCCTCTTTAATATTAAATGCAAAACACTAATAAAAAGCAGGGTATAGTAATCAAGGATTCTGACATGAATGGTTTTATCCACTTACCAAGATTGGTGCGTATGTTGATGAGTGTTGCAAGGAAAGTGAGGCAGCTCTCCAGCATGGGAGTATCATGTTCTCCATCTAAGAACGTAGCGCCAGTCCCATACGATGCCAGGCTCATCCAATCAGACACATGGAATCTGTATGCACACACACACATATAACTTGACCGCCTGTTTCAAGATGCACATGATCTTACATAAATATATATTTGAGTTATGAAATGAAAATATGTCATGATGATCAGGTCAAGGGTTAAACAAACATAGTTCTACTAATACTTAATGGATAATCACACAGGATAGGTGAAGGGAGGATTTAGGAGGTGATTACTTTAGCTGTTGATATCATTGTAAATAGTTGAGTGAGCAAGTGGCATAAAAAGTTACAAAGATATGAAAAACTCTGAATTTGTGTCTTTGTTATTCAACTGTGTTTGGCAGGTGAACATTACTTAACAATGGCGTAGAAAAGGGCGGGAGGGGAGCGGAGTTCAAGGGACGTCCATGAATACATGTGAAAATTTTTATTGGTTAAAGATATAGTGAAATTTTCTAGCAGACACCTCCTGGATAAATTAGATTTTTATGCCCTTGCTTTTTAATACTTAGTGAGTTTGTAAGATTGCAAGAGATTTAATTGATGTTAATTATTATTATTATTATTATGTCATTGCAGTGTAATGGTTTGTCTTATGGACAGTTCTTCAAATTATAGTCCTAATTCTGTTTAACACTTCATAGAACATGCATCAATATGCACCAGAATTAATGGTGTGTACTCTTGGCCACCTTTTAAAAAACTTGTCTACCATTCATTAGTTTGTTTATTTTAATCAATGTTATAAGCAATATATTATATAGGCTATATTATACTATACAGATTGTCTAATATGAGACTCCCAACATTTTAAGCATATACATTTCAGTACAGTATAATTTCATGGTTAAGGGACACCCTGTGTGTGTGTGTGTGTGTGTGTGTGTGTGTGTGTGTGTGTATACATATAAGTTTAGTTTTAAAGAAGGTTTCACCCATAAAAGTATACATTTGAGTGAAAATAGACTCGATTCAAATGAAGATTTTTTTTTATAATAAAAGTAATGTAAATTATTCACCTTTAATCTTAAATCAAAGTTGAATAATTGGTGAATTTATTTTTGCATGTTTGTTGTGCATGTGTTCTTTATACTTGTAGATGTGTTTCATGTGTCAAAGTGTAATACTCACTTGTCTAAAACAGTTGTAAGGAAGATCTCGGGAGCAATTTGTGTGGCGCACACCTGCAGAAGATAGAGGTCAGCATCCACCATGGAGTTGCAGAAGTTGCACTGGATGTATGTCATAGCCTGGCCTTTGATCTGGAGACCATTACGCACCCACATACCACTTAGGATCTCGTAGAATGCCACCTAAAACACAATCAACATTCAGGTACTGTTATGGTGTTCTAATACCACTCAGAATCTCATGGAATACCACCCATAAATAACACAATAAACATTCCAAGTACTGTTGCAATATTATGATACAGTAGCCCCATGGCTTCTTTGGTGCTGACTGACAGCTTTGAAGAGTCACCAAACCAAATTATGTATCCCTACGCCGAACCATATGATCTGCAAAAATATGTATTTAGCAACTGTCACTTCTGACAGTCAAAATTTAGATATATACCTAAATGTTGACTGTCATAAGTCAGCTGTGAGCTGTCAGTCAGCACCAAAGAAGCCGTGGGCCTACTGTACCATACCACTCAGGATTTCATAGAATGCCACCTATGAAATATTAACAACATTCTGATGGAGCATTGTGTAAATAATGAAACGTTTATCTGAATGAACGAGACAGTGGTCTTGAGAAGATCCTGGATGGCTCAGTCGTAGAGTGAATGGCACAGCGAGCCTGGTACATTAGTAGGCGTGCACAGACATAATGTTTGGAAAAGAGAGGGACAATTATGGATGGGGCGAATGAGGTACTCAACCTCTCCCTCTCTCAGCATGTAAAATAATCAACCAATACTTGAATGTTATAAAGAATGACTGATTCTAACATCTCCCTCACTCTGTCTCCTAAATGACCTAATCAATAACTCTTTCAATTAAGTTATAATGTGAAGAAAATCAAGTGGCTTAAAACTAACACCTCTAGTGATTAGATTACTAAGTTTAAAGTGTATAACCCGAAAGGGTAGTAAGACGCAGTGCTCAAAAATTAAACTAAGTTTAGTATGTGATAACCAGTTATTTGTATTACTTTTTTATTCGAAAAATACTAGGCACATGTATATATTTATTACTTTTGTTAATCAAAAGTATTTTTTCTTACAAGTCCTCTATTTATTATAATAATAATTAATTAAAATTATTTTATAAACTAACAAATATTATTATTAAAATTTATATTTGAAGGAGCCTAATGAAAACAAATTGCCACCCACCTGCGACAACAGGCCATGGTTCTGCCCTTGGGGGGTGAGGAGGGAAAGGTTGTCGGACAAATCATGCCAATCACTCAAAAATAAACTAAGTAAGGTCAGATACAAATCTGTCCAGTCCTCATACTAT